>JAVTVY010041919.1:0-188317 GCA_036873755.1 Hanleya hanleyi | reverse complement strand
ACCTTTAGCGACGTACACCAAACAAGCGAGTATTTAAAATCCGTCACAGAGCTCTCGTCCAATCAGAAGCGAGTATTTTGACCCGGTGCATTATGGGACATATCCAAGATGGCGGTTCCAAAATGACGGATCAAACATGGCGGCTCCAAAATGCGCCGGGGTCAAAGGTCAGTTCCGGTCACGTGAACGGAAGCGGAAGTGACCTCCGGAGCTCCGGAGCTCCGAGTTCTCTTGTAGCAACGCCCGTCAACGCCCGGTGGTGGCGTCGGAGCTCCGGAGCTCCGAGTTCCATGAGCTCCGGAGCTCCAAGAGCTTGGCGAGCTCGGAGCTCTTGCATATAAACACACACATGAGCGTTAAGGCGTAACGACGGGCGTTGACGGGCGTCACTGCATTTCGATGAATTGGTGTCAATTCCATGAAATCAGAGCTTCTGAGCTAATTCACCAGGGCGTTGAAGCGTTGAGCTAAGCGTTGATGGGCGTTACTGTCTATAAAAGCGAGCGCATTCCCAAAACACGCACAGTCGACGTTCAACCGTCAACATGGCTTATACTTGTTCTGAGTGTGAACGCACGTTCACCAGACATCACGATATGATGCGACACCAGAAAAATATACATGGGACTGAAGACGCCGAGGAGCCGTTGAGGCAGATACTGATACAGAGATTGATGAGAGTGCATCGACTGATACCGAATCCAAGATGGCTGACAGTCTATCTACTGATATGGAGAGCTTGACCTCAGAGAATCAGCCTTCATCCCAGGAAAGTGAGGCAGAACCTACCTTCTGGGATCGTATTGTGACAGCAGCTATCAATAGTCACGCTGAAGCGATCGAGGACGCCGGAGAGGATAATTTACAGCAGACGTACACCCAAATGCGCCCCCGCATCAGGAAAACAGCCATGGCGATCTATGAACAGTATACCTTACTACCGCTTGAAATGAAAGGGGACCCCACGCACAGGTCCATCATGAAGACCAAGCGTCACTTGGAAGAGGATATGGGGTTACCACCCACCGAGGCCCTGGAAAATGCGATCAAAATGCGCAAACAACTGTTTCAGGACATGCTGCCCGAAGAATATCCAGGCCTGGCCGACGATGATTAGAATAAACGGTTCAGAATGAACATGACCGAAGAAGGAACTCTCTGAAATGGCGACTTCTGATTGAACAAGAATACATCTAACGGACAGGAATGAATAGGACAGATGCAAATGGCGGTCTCTGATTGGACAAGAGTCTTTCTTGAATTGTAAACATACCCAACGCGGCTCCCCAGCGTGGGTATGTTATGATGGAGGGGAAAATAAACTATATGAAAAAAAACTTGTTGTTGTTGTTGTTCCCTCATGTGTCATCCTTGTTGTTGTTGTTTTCTCTCTCTCTCTCCGGTCTATATCATGGCGTCAAAACGTCTAGCAGGACCCATACAAGGACCAGTTTTCGACACTAGTTCAACCCACACCAGTCCATCAGATGGCCCTTCATCTCACCTTCACATTGATACCTCACTCGGCTCCATCGGACCACTAGGGGCTCTCCTAGCTCCAAAAAAGGCTATTTTGCAGATCGATATCAACACCTTGTGTATGAAGATTTTTTTATTTTGGAGGTAGTGGGTCGAGTGAGGTATCAAATTCAAAAAATTTCACCGATTCGCTCCGCAACACTTCCTATCGTGTTCTAAATGACGAGACGAGTAAAACGAGACCCCACAACCCTACCGCAAATGTATAGAAGTGGGTTTCCCAGTAGGTTAAACATTGAACCTATACCCCAGTATGGGTCTATATGGGGCTCGGTGACTTTTTTCAAAAATTTCACCGATTCGCACGGGGACACTTCCTATCATGTTCTAAATGACGAGACGAGTAAAACGAGACCCCACAACCCTACCGCAAATGTATAGAAGTACGTTTCCCAGGGGGACAAACATTGATCCTATACCCTCAGTATGGGACTATATGGGGTTCGGTGACTTTTTCAAAAATTTCACCGATTCGCACGGGGACACTTCCTATCATGTTCTAAATGACGAAACGAGTAAAACGAGACCCCACAACCTATACCGCAAATGTGGAGAAGTAGGTTTCCCAGGATGGTCCTATACCTGCCATACCCCATATAGGCATTTTCCCGTAATTTAGAATAAAGTCCGTATTCCGTATTTTTTCAGGAAAATTTTTACATACACCCACCCTGGAACTAGAGGGAGATAACTCTATTGATAGACAAGCCCCGTTAAGCCCGGCGACCTATATACCCCTCATACCCCATATAGGCATTTTCCCAGGTTTTTCGATAAAGTCCGTTTTCCGTATTTTTTTTTTCAGGAAAAATTTTACATGCACCCACCCAGCCATCAAATGCCCCTTCACATAGGCTTCACATGGATACCTCACTCGACCCCATTCGACCATTAGTGGCTCCCCTAGCTCCCAAAACGTCTATTTCCATACCCTTGGGCCACCGCGCATGCGCAGAATGCCGATATGTCAACCCCACACCCAGTCCATTAGATGCCCCTTCATGAATGCTTCACATTGATACCTCACTCGACCCCATTGGACCATTAGGGGCTCCCTAGCTCCAAAAAGGCTATTTTCATACCCTTCGGCCACCGCGCATGCGCAGAATGCCGATATTTCAACCCCACACCCAGCCCATTAGATGCCCCTTCATGAATGCTTCACATTGATACCTCATTCGACCCCACTGGACCAGTAGTCAATCCCCTAGCTCCAAAAAGGCTATTTTCATACCCTTCGGTCACCGCGCATGCGCAGAATGCCGATATTTCAACCCCACACCTAGCCCATTAGATGCCCCTTCACCTAAGCTTCACTTTGATACCTCACTCGACCCAATCGGACCATTTTATCTAGGGACTACTTTTTCTCCGCGGAAGCTTTTTCCCGAGACCGAATTACCGCCAAAACCACGGCCAAACCGCACCGCGGATGAATACATTTTTTTTTTTTTTTTTTGCCGGAACTTTTTTTTTTTCTATGCACTCATTGATCGCGGCCATCTTGTACCCACCTCCCACATCTTGGCGGCCATCTTGTACCCACCTCCCACATCTTGGCGGCCATCTTGTACCCACCTCCCACAATTTTGCACACCTCCCCAATACCCCCTCAATAACCCCCCAATGCCCATACACTTATGACGTCACACCAGGTTCTGCGCATGCGCAGTTGAGGGGAATTCTATCAATTCACGCTTTGTATACTACTTATAGGATTGAATAAAAATTTCAGCTCTGTTTCCGTCACACGCAAAGAAGTTTTTCGCACGGAAACATCACATATCCAAATTTCGGCCGATAGAGTACAGTCGACCTCCATATAATATAATAAAAACAGATCACCAGCGATGAATTCCTACCAAATGGGGTCGTGGCCTTCACATGGAACTGGCTCAGACCGGGTAGACCAGATTGTTATAATAATAGAAGAACAGACGTGACGTTACATATAACATTGAAACGTTACTTACGCATACATTGTCTCATATTCGTTGTGTAAAATAAAGACCCTCATGAAAAGAGGCGTATTGTCCTATTGAGGCTATCGAGTTAAAATAAAGTTTATTATTATTATTATTATTATTAAGAAAATCTAAAACAGGAGGAATTACTAAAATCAATTGAAGATCTGGAAAATATAGGGAATTGCTCAACCATACAAATGTAACAGAATTTAAGATTATATCAGGCACGAAAATAAATTATAATAAAAGGACACTTCATTAGATCAAAGCTCGCTGGACGGAAGATGTCGAAAAAGCAACAGACTATTTATGAAGCTTAGAGTCGAAAATACAGAGGAAAAATGGAGAACTCATTACTGATTAGCGGGAAATCCTGAATGCGCTTGAAACATTTTGTAGTCACAGATAAAAAATCTAGATGGATTAATCCTAAAGAGGGACTGAGGAATTTTGAATTTGAAAGACCAAAAGACGAAGAACAGATTAAGATCAAAGGAGAAGTAAAGCAAAGTATGGTCCTAAACAGCTTTAAAAAATGAAAAATCGTATAAGTCCGGGATCGGACGGATTCACTGTAGATTATTTTAATTTTTTACAAAGAGCTTGTCAGCCTCGCCACAATATCCATAAATGAAGGCTATCGGAAAGAAGAACTATTGGTGACAACACGAATCCATAATAAAATGTTTACCAAAATTAGATAAATCAAAACAATATTTTGTTCATACTCCATGTAAGAATCACGAGACAATGCCTACAATAGCCAAGTCTGGGGGCAACAATTTGTCTAGACTTGTGCATTTTCAGCGACACGAAGACTCAGACAATAGCTACTTACATGAAGTATCTACCCAATATTTGCATAACTGGATACCAATAACTGTTCAAAAATACCTGTAAAATACAGACAGCATGTATACGAGGAGACTGAAGAGAGTACTAGAACTTTTACTATCATACACTCAGTCGGGGTTTATGAGCGGAAGGTATATTGGGGGGGGGGCATACTAGGTTGATCTATGACTTAATGGAATATACAAGAACAAAAAATATACCAGGTCATCGTATTTCATGGTCTTTCATCTAGGTACTAAACATCTTGAAGTTTTTGCAATCTCTGGGGGATGCAGACAAGGAGATCCCTCATCCCCATACATTTTATTGTATTCGCTGAAATATTGTCAATAATGATTAAGGTAGATAAAAATAAAAGATACACAATTAACGATCTCGCAATATTTAGCTGACACCCCATTGGTCTTTAGTCGGTTCCGAATCTAGTATTAGAGAAACAGTATCAACTATATAGAGCACAATTTTTAATGTTTCATTTTCTGACCTGAAAATAAATAATAACAAAACCAACGCCATTTAGATAGGATGTAAACAATTTGGTGGAGAATTTTTCTTGTACTTTGTAATCGATGTTTTTTGTAAATTACAGCGAAAATGAATAAAATACAACAGAAGTTCGAACAATAATAAAAAAAAAAGAATCACAGTACAAAAACATTAATAATATCCAATTTAAATCCTTTACTTTTCGCCTTACCCGACCCTTCACGGGAACTGAGATGAGTTTTTTAATATGCTTGGCAAAACAGTGCACAAACAAGTTCTGATGTGGCGCTTTACGTGCATGGGGAAATGTTAATGTGAAAGATAAACCCGTCACGGTGGTAGAATTATATTCTAAAAACATTTGGACCGGCACCCGAACATGTCCTTTCTAACTACATCTTGACTGTGCATGACATCTCCGTTTGACGAGGACAGTCTACACCATGAGAGCTTCAATACGAAACCTGCACGACACATTTAGACCACGTATGGTCCATTGATCGCCCCAACACGCCTCTGTGTAACTGGACATGCCCCTTTCACTACTACTCCTCCACTGAACATGCCCACCATGAGGTCACACAATGAGCATTGCCCCAGTCTTAGTCTACACCACGAGAGTTTCAATACGAGACACTACACACTACATCTGGACCACATATGGCCCTTAGATCGCCTAAACACGTCCCTATTAAACCGAACATGCCCTTTCTCTACTATAACTAAACTGCGTATGCGCGCCACGACGCCACCGGTCCTCGGCAACTGTGCCACAGTCTAAGTTTACACCATGAGCTACAGTACGAGAACCTGCGCAAGGCGTTCGACCAGGTATGGCCTCTTCCGAACACGCGTCTGTGCGCCCGAAAATGCTCTTTCTCTATTAGACCTCGACTGAGCATGCGCACCATGACTTCGCTGGCACACCGACAGCATCCCAACCTTAGTCTATTCCACGAAAGCTTCGATACGACGCCCTGCACGACTTATTTGGACAACCTATGACCCTAGATCGCCCAAACAGTCCCATACTAATCCCTTTTCTCTATTATTCCTCGACTGCACATGCGCACCATGACATCACCTATCCGAGAAGATAGTACAACAGTCTTAGTCTAGACAACGAGAGCTTCAATGCAAGACCATTCACACTACATTTGTATCACGTATGGTCCTTTGATCGCCCAAACACACCCTTGCGTAACTGAACATACCCTTTCTCTACTACACCTCGACCGCGCATGCGTGACATGAATTCGCCGGTCCACGGGGACAGAATCTCAGTCTTAGACTACATCACGAGAACTTCAATACGAACCCAAGGTCAAACAATGGACAATTCCTCAGTCTTAGTCTACACCAGGAGATCTTCAATACGATACCATGTGCGGTACATTTGGGCGTCTTACGGCCCTTTCGTCACCCAAACACTCCCCCTCGCACTCGAACATGCCCTTTCTCTTCTACGCCTCGACTGCGTATGCGCGCCATGACTTCACCGGTTCACGAGGACAGTACACCAATCTTATTCTACACCACGAATGCTACAATACGAGCACCTGAACACTATATTTTGAGAAGGTATGGCCCCTGAATCTCCCATACACACCCCGGCTCTGTGCTCTCGAACATGCCCTTTCTCTATTAGTCCTCGACTGCGCACGCGCATTATGACTCCACTGGTCCACGGGATAGTACCCTAGTCTTAGTCTACACCACGAGTACTTCAATAAGACATCCGGCACAAATATTTGGACCACGTATGGTCCCTAGATCGCCCAAACAAGCCCCTGTGTATCCGCACATTCCTTCCTTGTGGAGAAAAATCCAAACTAACGGAAACTTAACCCTTCACAGAAACTCAGTGCTTAAATCGCCTGTTAATGATACAATTGTAGCATTGGTAGGTGATGTAGCCACTGCCAATGACAGAGTTGTCACAAAGGTAACAATGAAGTTTTATAGAACAACGGTGCATCTTGGGATTTCTTCAAGTCTTGATAGTGGATTGGTCAAATCAAAGTTTCAAATGGAAATGCGATGATTTCATTGGTTTGTGAATAAAATTGGAAGAAAATCCAACCAGTCAAAGAGTTTATTTGTAAAGATTCATTGTGTCATCAACGGTTACTACAACGTTATCTTCGTGTACAAACATACATAATTCAACTGTCATTTTAACAGGCGAGGAGCTTTGGTTCAACCAGGTACATGCAGCGAATGCATCATACCTTCGTGCGCATCCAGACTGGCGCTCAAGTCCGCTTCCTGACGACCAGTTCGTATTCCACACTTACTACGGCGATGGGTCTGACATAGAACCGGAAGTACTGCAACACATTCGCGATGTCACGTGGAGAAATGCTGTCGGCCTCCAACTTAAAAAAGGCGACGTTCTTTGTTTAGATAACATGTATGTACAACATGGCCGCCTTGGATATGTAGGCGAGCGACGGCTTCTCGTCAGCCTCACTGAGAGCGAACTCTTTACTCACATATTTACCTAGGATTCGGCCATTGCATCTTCATTACACTAAACCAATTTCTAAGTTCACACTTCGAAATAACCTTGATGTATCAGACCACAAACGAGAGACGAACCCATCAATATCTACACACCGATTGTATCTGGGGTGGTAAAGTCTTCCAAATGTAGCAACTTCATTACCGGTACTCATAATACGGTTGTTGGTTTGGCCAGATATATAGGTCAGCCAGTCTACGACACATTTCACACTTCTACGACACATTTCGAAACTCAAATGGATTCGAGGTGAATGATATCGCGAGTCTATTTATAGATATGTTTAAGACAACTGTGGGGCTAATATACCAAGGCTAGTTTGAAGAGGTCAGGGCGATCCCGCTCTCTATAATGGAGGAAAAAAAGGGCGTTTTTGCCCAATAAATCAGTTCACTTAATGAATTCTGCAAAATCCTGTCGAGGCGCACACAGGCATATATATCCGCATCAAATGGTAGTGAGAAAATAAATTGTCATCTATCTAATTTGCATAATTGTCTGGCTACTTCCCGCTACGAAGTGTAATGGTGATCATTGACTCATCTTGTTAATAGGATTGTATGAATCACCTTAAATGACATAAAAATTATGTTACATGTGCATGATACAATATTAGCATTGTGTAGCCTATGTCATTAGCTTTGATATCGAACTTGATATGTGTATACCGAGTTCCAAATATGACCTAATTATGAAATGTAAAATAACAAAGGCGTGGCTATCCAAGAATGGTTACCCAGTTCAGAGTTCCGCCGCAACACCACCATGTTATTGGGGGCTCTCTGTTTTCTCGCTGTCGAAACCTTATGAATTCTGTTAATTAAATTAATGTAATGCAATATGCTTACGTTTAGAGTAATTTCCTTTGTGAATTCCTTAAAGGGAACGTAAACTCTGGTGAACCGTGCATGGACAGTTAAAGATTTTTCCCCATAGAATCCAAATCGTGTATCAGATACTTTTTTACAATATTTTCAAAGCAGAACTAAACGTTTTAACTTCGTCACACTGGAACAACATAGAGGCCTCCATGTTTGAAGAATCGTGACGTCAGCGGACACTAGTTCTTCTGCCTCTGGAGGTAAAAACGCGTCAATTGGCATGGTAGCCACTTTTTCCGTCCGTCAGGAGTAGGTTTGATAAAAATGAATATGCATTACTGGTGACGTCAGCTTCGGGAATATTCGGAACCCTTCGTGACGATTATGAATTCAGACCAGTCTTCATTGTGTCCGCACATTATACCCCACGTTATATTTTCAGATATTTATTAAAAATTGTATACCGTAATTTATAAGAATAATTAGATAAAGAGGTGAACTGGAATAATTAGATAAAGAGGTGAAACTGTCGTCGCGGAATCAAGGATCATGTCTTGCCACGTGGCCTGGGACAAACATAAAAACAAAACACACACAAGCACAAAGACATATTACCTCCCCCCCCCCCAAGCACTTGTATACACTGTGCCTATTATATTATAATGTACATGTATACATGATTTAGGCAAAGCTTGTACCGGTATTGTAATTCTTACGCAAAACTCTTTCACCATCCGGGTTTATCCCCCCCTTCCCCCCCACAAGAAACATGTATACATAACATATAACTAATTTCACGTATACCAGCTGGGATATACTTTGAGACCTCTAATGACAATATTTGATGAAATTCCTTAACGGGAATACCAGTAATCGTACAATTTTACCCTTAGTCCATAAAATATAATCTTATTCATTTTTTATTTTTGTTTCAAACATTTCCTGTGAAATATCACAAGTGAAGCCATTATAACAATAAGGTAAGGCTACTAAAACTTAGTATAAATGCCACATGTTAAGGACAGAGCTTCTTCAATATCGTGACAATGTCACTTGTAATTGTACTCTTCTTACATCTTGACAGCAGAGACGGCGGACAAGGGGAGGGGGTTGCTTGGGGGTCATGCCCCCCTCCCCTCCAATATTTTCAGCAAAAAAAAAAAAGAAAGAAGAAAAAAACAAAAAAACAAAAAAACACACGCACGCGACACAAACCCAAACAGAGTATTGAATGCACATTTCACTTTCTAATAAGCTTGAGGGGCATCTTTACTCATTCACATTCATTCATGGTCAGAGGAAAATACGCATCTCCGGCCATGTACGACCACGGGATCTTCCGGGACCTAGGCGGCCCCTGGACCTTCGCCTATTGTGCTGTTATTTTGGCCCCTCCAATCGGCACCAATCGCTTCCGCTGTGACCGGACAGAACTTCAATCTCAAATCTTATAATATTCTTAAATACAGCTGATCTTGCATTTTGCGATGTACACCTGCAATTGTAAATGAAATACTTAGCCTCCAGAACGAGATAAAATAACAAGATATTTGCATTAGCATTCCGCCACTTTTAGATCCTCAACAATCTGAAACAATCTGTCAGATTGAAATTAACTGACCAATCTTTATTGGATTGAAAATATTCAATCTAATTGATTGAAAACGATAAAATGAATCTGTTGTGGACAGAAAATCCATTCTGCTATATTGAAATTGTCAATCTAAAAGATGGAATATTCAATCGAATAGATTGGTCACTAATTCCAATCTGATAGATTGAGTTTTCAATCTAATTATTTTAGAGAGTAAATAAATATCTTATCTTTTCAAACAAATGTTAATTGCATTTCTGATAGTGTACCGTAGCTCAATTTGTCCAGCATTCGTATGACTCTACTCATGACAGGTCCAGACTACATGTATATCCAAAGATGCAGGGTGTATTTTGATGATTCTGCCAGATATGGAGGGAAAAGACTGGCTTTCGATGGGGCACCATATATTGTTGTTGGGACGCAGGAACTGGAGTGTGATAGGGGTGCTGATCACAAGGAGAAGTGGAAAATGTCTAAGAGAAATGAACCTGTACGAATGCCTGTTTTTTAACTCTCGATCCATAAAAGCAGAAACTGAACTTAAATTCATTGTAGGCCAAACAACCTTTGTATTTTTATATATAAGGTGAAGAAATTTCATATGAACATTCTGGCAATATAAAACCTAAATACCACAGCAATATAATGATAGATCCGCATATATTATCCCCATACATGGTGTTTCGCTTATGCCCTCACCGAGGATAGTAAATTTGCACCAGAAAACTTTAAAATAAATAAGGAAGAGAGCTAACACCATCCATCCCTCCCCAAAAACCAATTCTCCGGCTTACAATATATCCACGGTCCGATGCACGTTTCTTTCAAAGTACACACGCCCCCGCCTCACAGTCGTTTTGGAAATAAGACTGCATGCACAGAAGTCAATATATGAACGGTATTGACTTGTGTAATCATTCAGATTTTCTATTGTACGAAACTTTCAGTGCATTTTTGAATTGAAGGACCAATAACTTCTGTTTTGTTCATCCATACACGCAATTCCAGTGTTGTAAGCCATGAGTTATGATTCTAAATTCCATCATACTTGAAAGATATTTTTCTTTCTTTAACACCACCTCTGGGTGGCTCTGGCAATTCAAACATCAGAAACATAAACACCACTCACAGCCGCAATGAGGACAGATTGCACCGGGAGACGTTGACATAGCGTTTGGATTGAGTGAGTGAGTGAGTGAGTAGTAGGGTTTAACGTCGTTAAAACCTTGTTTCATTCATATCACGAAGGTGCCTTTTTGTGCCAGAACACGAGAGTGCTCACAGTTCTTATTACCCTGGACAATGATCAGCCCAGTCAGTACAGCACCCGGTCACCCATCCAAGTATTGACCGAGCTTAACGTTGCTTAACTTCGGTGATCTGGCGAGAACCGGCGTGTCCAACGCTAAAAGCCGTACCTGTATAGCGTTTGGCTTCCGTGCACACTTAACATTATCAGAGAGAGGGTCAGGGGTAGAACATCTAACAGACCTCATCCGTAGCAGAGAAAGCACAGAGAAAGCGCATTTAGATATGCGTTGGGGGCACAGTTGCCTGGCCTGTGGGATATTGGATGGTCGATGTATACGTATAAGTTTTTCCAATAAATTATGAAAATTAATAAATATATATATTTTTTTTACATCGATTTTTTTTTATTTCTTTTTTTTTTAAATATTTTTCCTAAGTGTATTTCTCTTTCATCTTTGGCTCAATTAAAGTCATTCCCTGCAATGTCAAGCCGAGTAGCTACAGTTTTTAATTATCTACCATACCCTGTCCTCTATGACAGAATAAAAGAGCCTCTTATTCTATGGCATAGAGGACAGGGTATGGTAGATAATTAAAAACTGTAATAACTCGGCTTGACGTTATAGGGAATGCCTTTAATTGAGTCAAAGATGAAAGAGAAATACACTTAGAAAAAATATTTTTTTAAAAATCGATTTAAAAAAAATATATATTTATTAATTTTCATAATTTATTGAAAACATTTATACGTATAGACATCGACCATCCTATATCCCACAGGCCAGGCAACTGTGGTTGGGGGTGTTCCTACCTATCAACACAACTTCATTAAAGTTAGTTCTTGATGACTCAGCCAAGTATTGTATCTCACAAGGTCTCCGATCTGGAACAAGTCTTGGTTAAGGCAGTGGGATAGTAGTATATAAAGTGCGAATCTGGTCTGGTTTGTGCAGGCGTCGGAGGCTGTGGAAATGGGGTGTGAATCTGGCGTAACCTTTCACTTTTACCTGGGATGTTTGGGTGGACCTGTGATCTTGGGGTGCACTCTGGAGTGACTCCAGAGAAGCGGTCACGTGACTATGACGTCATCGATGATAGCAGCCTGGACTTGAAATGCTCTGTATTCATGTGACTTATGATTTCGGTGGATAGCAGCCTGGACCTGAAATGCTCTGTATTCATGTGACCCTAATTTCAATTTCGGTGGATAAAAGTCCGGACTATGATTACCGCATGCAACAATTAGAAAATGAGGAAGTGAACGATTTGCAAAGATATGCAGATTCAGATTTATTTGCACAACTATGCCATATAGGCCATAGGCAATACAATTAGAACAGGCAAAAACAAACAATACTATATTACCGGTACCTTGAAACCATCTCACCGGGTATCCACGTGTATGTGTGTAAAAAACTGGTTCTACGTCACCATCGAGTATACCAGGGTATACAGACTCTACAGCCACAAACAGTTCAATACGCCTGTCGATATGAGACGGGCACTCTAATAGAAATTGTTTTTCCTCTTCTACTACATTACAAAGAGAACATAATCTGTTCTCCCTAGGCACCCCTTTTGTCTACCTTCCACGCTCAATATTTAGGGGATGAGCACTTATTCTGAGTTTGCATATGGCTGACTCATGCTTCTTGTTTGCAATATTTAATATGCTAGAATCAGATATTTCCACAAAATCCCATTTGACTAGTATGCATATCTTATTGTGAACTTGGGAATGTATGTTTGCCGGGTGTGTTAAAATTAGAGCAAGCCCAAGGCTTTATCGTATAGGAGAGTACCATTCCTAAAGCGTGCATATAAGGAATACAAGTCCAAGGTGGCTGGTCAACCAAGATAGCAAGATAACAAGAAAGTTGACCGTTAGAATTCCATTGAACTCACAGATTTCACTTTGCATTGAATAAGTTTTATAAAAAGGTTCATTAATAAGTATTTCTCTGAATGGGGACATCATCACACGCATATTCACGACTTCAGTTGGTAAGTATATCCCCAAATAATCCATATGACACGTATGGGTTATAAGTTACACTAAAAACTACTTAGTCGTCAAGTTTATTGTGCAGAATTTGACTAGTTGAAAAGTGGGATTTATTCCGGCTTCGCCTTTAACAGATTCCACGATACTCAGGCGAATAAACGTCTTCAATAGTTACCTTACAACAAAAACGGCGACAATACAGATTTCAATCGAGATTTTACAGAACGGTGATCGAGTGATCTTCAAAAGTACAAGTCGTGGGGGATGCAACAGTAGCAGTCTGGTGATACCTTTTGCCAAATAAATGCGATGACAGCATTACGAATGAATATGGGGAGCTACATAACACTATTCCACAACCACCATTGCCTATGGCCAATAAAATTTTTTTTTTTTTTTTTTTTAATACTTTATTGATTTTCTTGCACACACACACATAAGAGAACATCAAATTCAATATATCTTACAATCATATGTCACAAATATAAGCTTTTCCTTTTTCTTACACATTATACATGTTCGCGGATGAAGCGCATCGTTATTGTTCTTCTCATAGTGAATAACAGAGAGAGTATTATAAAAATTCAGCTATCGCCCAAGAGAAGGTGGAGAGTGGACCAATACTGGTCAAATATTCTTTGCTCTCCATTTTTATATCTAATGAATCTATCAGTATTGTAAGTATATTTTAATTGTTTAAATATGCTTTGTATATGTGGAATCTGATTACAGGCTTTCATTTTATAAATATAATATTTTATAACTATAAGTATAGATAATCTAATGGTTTATTATTTTGACCTACTAGTCCCAATATTACCTTCTCTGGAGTAAACTGTATTTTTATTCCAGCATTTTTCAACCAGCCTTCCACTTCTTCCCATATTGGTTTTATGACTTTACATTCACAGAAAAGATGAATTACCGTTTCTGTAAACTCCTTGCAAAAGGTACATGTTTTACTGACATTAGCATCTAATCTATTGGCAGTAATATTCGTTGTTAATATGCCATTAATAATTTTATAATGTAGCCACTTATATTTTTCCTCCCTATAGTTTAATAGTTTGCCACTCTCTGTCGCTGTAAATTTTGCCAAAAATTGTCTCCCATTTTAAATTAGCATTTCGTTTGTGAAAAGATGACGATAATAATATGTCATAGTAAATTTTGCATCCTTTTTTTTCTTTTTTGGAGTTTGAAAATATGTGGTGGTATAAGTGGGGCCGCCTTTTGTTTTTTTAATGTATTTATATTCATTTTTGATAGCCTGACAAACTCCCATATATTCTAAATAGTTAATATTGATACTGAATATTCTGTTAAAATCATTAACTGATCAAAAATTGCCATACTCATCCAAAAGATCGTCTACAAATCACACACCGCCTTTATCCCAATGCTTATAATAAAACGGTCTTCCATTTATAACAAAGTTATCATTAAGCCATATTAATTCACTAGAAAACTTATCCGAGTTACTATGGACATATTTATATTGAAAATCCGCATATGCTGAGATTACATCTTTCCAAAAATCATTATTCAACAAAGGGATTACAATATCTTTCAATGCTGTATGGCCAGTCTGTATAATATTTATATGTTCAGGTATGTATGTATGTAATATTTTACTCCACTTCAGTTTGCTAGTTTGTATCCGTCTAAGCCATGAAAGTTTTTGTGCTTGCATGGTGCAATAAATATCAGGTACATTCAGCCCCCCTAACTTTGTTGGCTGTTTTGCAACCTTGCGTGAGATTTTGTCAGGTTTTGAGTCCCATATAAATGAAAATATGTCCTTTTGAAGTTTCTCGACCATTGGGGTTGGTGGATTCGGAAGCGACGAACAAAGATGGTTCAGTTTAGATATCAAAAGACTCTTCAAAATAACAATCCTTCCTAGCGGTGTCAAATATCTTTGAGCTCAAATTTTTATAATTATTTCTATTTCTTTTAGTCTGTCTTTATAATTTCTCTCCACCATTTCTGCCAAATTTAATGTAAAGACAAGTCCTAGCATTTTGAAATCATTCTGTGTCCAGTCTAGGTGCCACTTTGTTTTGTATACAACTAATGAATGTTTGTTTGCACCTATCCAAATCACTTTGGTTTTTTCCGCATTCATTCTTAATCCTGAAAAATTCTCAAATTTCTCTAAGGTACCCAAGCATGCATATAGGCTCCGCTGTGATCCATCTAAAAATATTGTTGTATCGTCCGCATATTGCGACAAAATATACTCGAAATCGCCTACCTTAATTCCATGAATATTTTTATTGTTTCGTAGCATAATTGCGAGAATTTCGGCGCATAGCAGGAAAATATATGGTGAGAGGGGGTCCCCTTGGCGACAGCCTCGAGAAATGTCAAAAAAGCTAGAAGAAAAACCATTAACGATAACGCATGACTGTGCATCCTGATATAGTAATTTTATCCATTTTTGAATGGAAGGGCCAAAATTGAAGAAGGATACGGTTTGATGCAAAAAAAGTCCAATCAATTGAATCGAATGCTTTTTCAAAATCCAGCAATAGTAGCAACCCTGATAAATGATGATCTTCTGTATATTGCATTATATCATATGTTAATCTTGTATTCTCCCCAATATATCTTCCAGGTATAAATCCTTTCTGATCTTCATTTATAAGATCTGGTAAATATTTTTTTATTCTTTTCGCAATTGCGGCCGCCCCGATTTTATAGGAGACATTTAATAGCGAAATTGGCCTCCAGTTTTTTAGAAATTGTTTTGGTTTTCCTTCTTTCGGGAAACAGGTAATGATTCCCCTCCTTTGAGTTATGGATAGCAAATCATTTTCATATGCATAATTCAAAGATTTTAATAAATATCGGTTTAAATCCGACCAAAAAAAATTTGTAGAATTCCACCGTATACCCATCTGATCCGAGGCTTTTTCTCATTTCTCATATTCTTAAGAGCTAGCAAAATTTCTTCTTTTGCCAATTGTCCTTCCAATTCATTAGATTGTTCAGTTTTCAATTTCGGAACCGCTGTTTCAATTAAATCATTCAAATTAACTGGGCTAGTTTCCTTTCTACTGTAAAGTTTCTTATAGTAAAATTTCGTCTCTTCGAGAATTTTTTTCTGATCAGTAATAATTTCTCCATCAACTTTTTCAATTCTTGTTATCTATTTTTTTATATAATTTTGGTGTTCCAATGTTAGGAAATATTTTGTAGGTTTCTCGCCATATTCGGCCCATTTAGCTTTGGTTCGAGTAATTATACCCTCTACCTTATGCTTATTTATTTCTTCTAATTTTTCGTTAGCATTTTTTATTTGACCCAATATAATAGTTTTCGCGTCAACATTATTGTGGTCATCTAACTTTTGTTCTAATGCACGTAGTTCGTCGGATAATTCAGTTTCTCTTTGGTTTAATTGTCTTTTTTTGAAGGTTGAATAGGCTATTGTTCTACCCCTTATTTTTAGAAGTATAGTTTCAAACAGTAATTGATCATTAATAGTATATCCATTATCATCTACAGTAGTATATTCTTGCACGGTTTCCTCTATCACTGTCTTTGCCAATTTTACATAATCTGGATCTTTCAGTAATGAATAGTTAAATTTCCAATAGCCCTTGCCCCTTTGAAGTTTTTTAAATTTTAGAGATATACTAATAATTGAATGATCTGATCGATAACTGGGGAGAATATCAGTATTGTTTACGCAATATAATATATCGCGAGATATTAGAAAGAAGTCCAATCGGGCTTGTTTAATTGGGGTAGGCTGTCGCCAAGTATACCTTCTAACCTCCGGATTGAATTCCCTCCATGGGTCTACCAAATCTAATAGTTCCTTACATTCAGTAACTCTTTCTCTACTATTTGGGTGATTAACTTTCGAGTAATTGAAAGAATCTTTAGCCGGATCTTGTACCAAGTTCCAATCACCACATATTATCACATGTTTACTTTTCCATTCATCTATCAATGTTTGAATATGCTCGAAAAAGCTTGGATCATCATCATTAGGAGCATATATTGAAACTAAGGTAAAAGTTGACTCCGGGGTTTTTATTTCTAGCATTAAATAATTGCCATGTTTGATGTCTTTTTTCATCTTTACAATCTCAAAATCAAAATTGTTATTGAATAATACCGCTACGCCTCTCGAGTTACTGGCAAACGGGCAAATATATGTTTTAAACCCCCATTCAGACGTTACTAATTTCTGCATTTTCGAGGTAAAATGAACGTCTTGTAAACAATAAATTGAGAAATTTAGATCCCGTAAATGGTTGAATACATCAATTCGTTTTTGTTTATTGTTTAATCCTCTGCAATTAACGGAGCCTATTGTTATTTTTGCGTCAGATGCCATTTAATGGAGAGAGACAATTTTTGTTTACACGTACATCTAAGACCCATTTAAAGTTGAGAAGTTTATCTATGTGACAATGAATGAATGAATGAATGAATGAATATTTATTCACCATATAGTTAAACATATACAGGGTATTAGACATTAACATAAATATGGCGGGAATAAAACCCCAAAGGGCTTGTTGTATCCCAGAAGACAATACATATACAAATAGTAATACCGCTCGTCATGGACCAAAAAAATCATCTATGCTCGATAATTATAGATATACAAATATGTAGATATGGAGGTGCTTATACCAGGGAAGCCTTTAAATTTGGTGACAAAAATCAGGACTGTGTGGAATATATTATGAAACCAAACATTTTTTAGATAAAATATAATTATCTCAAAGATAATACTAAAATCGGGGAAACTATCTGATATGCTAAGTCAGTGCAGGCGAACAAGATAGGATTTTAATCGACATTTAAAGAGAGATTGTGACGGAATCGACTTCAACTCAAGAGGTAAAGCGTTCCAAATACGTGGGGCTTTCGTTTTTGTCCAATAGTGTGAAAGATTCGATTGCACTCTCGGCCTATATAGGTTAAGATTGGCTTGTCTGGTTGGATAGCAGTGAACTTCAGAAAGTTTTCTGAAGTAATTTGAAAATTTTATCGGAATAGAAGATGCATTGTAAAAAAACTTGTGAGTGAATAATACAATAAGATAGCAGTTTATTTGACACAGAGGTAGGATGTTTAATTGTTCTAGAAGAGGACTGGAGTGAGCGTATTTACTACTGCATGTGATAATGCGAACAAGTCTCTTTTGTAATTTGACGAGAGGTATCAAATGAGTTGGGTATGTGTTTCCCCAAACCAGATTGCAATAGGATACATAGGAATAGAACAACGAATAGTACAACATAATCAAGGTTTTTCTGTTGAGGCAATTTCTTATATTATTAATAACACCAATATTTCTAGATATTTTAGAAGTGAGTTCGTCAATATGTGTTTGCCAAGTCAGTTTATCATTGAAATGAACTCCAAGGAATTTGAAACTAAAAACTGGCTCGATCTCGGTCCCGAATAGTGATATCTGCGGAGTATTTATATTACGAGATCTGTTTGGTTTAAAGAACATGAATTTAGTTTTTTTCACATTTAATGAGAGTTTATTGCTAGAGAGCCAATCATGAAGTTTTTCGAGTTCACTTGACATAATCTCAGCCAGTCTACTTGGATCTTTATCTGAGAGAGAAGCGCTAGTGTCGTCTGCAAAAAGATTTATGTCTAAAATAGTTGCTGCTTTGGTGATGTCGTTTATGTATATTAAGAATAAAATAGGACCTAGTATTGACCCCTGAGGCACGCCAGTGTCGATAGGATTAAACAGCGATAGTGTTCCGTTATATGATACACACTGGGATCGCGAAGATAGATAGCTTTGAAACCAGCTATTAGTGGTGCCACGAAAACCGTAATACTCTAGCTTGTGCAAGAGGATATCATGATTGACGGTGTCAAAGGCTTTAGATAGATCTAGGAAGGTAGAGATACTAAACTGTTTTCTTTCTTTGGCAGCGATAAGTTTATCATATAAAGAAAGCACAGCAAGAAAGGTAGAGTGATTCGCACGGAAACCAAATTGATTTGGGGGTATAATCATTTCTGATTCAAGAAAAGCTACCATCCTTTTAACTGCAAGTTTTTCAAATATTTTGCTAAAGCAGGGAAGGACAGAAATAGGTCTATAGTTTTCAGCCAATGTTTTGTTGCCGGACTTAAACACAGGGGTAACTTTGGCAAGCTTAAGCGTCGCGGGGAAAATTCCCGTTTGGAAGGATAGATTGATGATATGGGAGATGGGAGTAGACAGTAAGCTGGATATAGGCTTTATCAGGGATAATCGAATGTCGTCAATACCAGGAGATCCATTTTTGAGAGCAGATATCACCTCATCAACTTCGGACGGCGTACACAGTTCAAAAACGAAGTCCCTATTGTACGTTTGATCTAAGTATTTTTTGAAATCGTTTTGAGTAGGTGGAATTTTAGAAGCCAGGTTGGAAGCAATGGAAGTAAAGTAGTTATTGAATTTAGTGGCAATCTCGGTTGGGTCTGTTATGTCAGTGCCATTGAAATTGAATACAGACGAGAGGGTGTTTGTTTTATTGCGGCCTAAGAGCCCGTTTATGACTTTCCAGGTTCCTCTAATATCATTAAAAGATTCATTGAATTTTCTCTCGTAGTATTTGTTTTTAGCTAGTTTTAGTGTATGATTCAGTTTATTTCTGTATAGTTTATATTCTTGGGTTGCAACAATTTCCTTTTTCGAAATATGTAACCTATATAGTCTGTTCTTTTCTCGGATTGATCGAAGTAAGCATGGGCTGATCCATGGTTTGAGAATTTTAACTTTCGGAATCTTTTTAGTTATCACTGGAAAACAATCGTTGTAGAGAGCATGGAAAGTGTTCGAAAAGCTGGTCATAGCACTATCTGTATCATTAGCGTCTGTGACTTGTTGCCAGTCTGTCATTTTGAGCTTTTCTTCAAACAGTGATTTTTGTATTGGATTTGTTTTGCGAGAATTCAGTATGTTCTTTGAGTATAATGATACAGATGGGAGACAGTTATTGATGTGAAATATGGGGAAATGATCAGATATGTCAGAGAGTATTATACCGGAACCAAGATCATCTTCATGAAAATTGGTGAATATGTTATCAATTAAAGTAGCCGAGTGGGCCCGGACTCTAGTGGGTTTCGTAATTTTGGGGAAAAAATAAAATGATTTCATAATATCTAAAAACTGTTTAGAGGGACCATGGCAACTTGTTTTGAAGAGATCGATGTTAAAATCGCCCATTAAAATGCATTTTTTATTTTCCGGCTTAAGTTTTTTGAGGATTGATAGTAAGCTGGAGTTAAAATTCTTTACATTTTTACCTGGTGGGCGATAGATCAATCCAATTATATATTTATTTGTGCTGTTAGAAACCTCAACAAATAGCGATTCATGTTGATCTTGTTCGTCTATAAAGGAAATGTCATCACGTATTTTACAGTTAGTAAATTCGTCCTTCACGTAAAGAACTATTCCACCGCCTTTTTTGGTATCTCTCGAAAGTGGAAAAGGTTGATAACCTGGAATAGTGTATAAGTTTTCGGTTTCGGGATGGAGCCAGCTTTCAGATATTCCTATAAATGAAAAATTGAAATTCGTATTGTAGATAAGCGCAAGGACTTCAGTGAAGTGTTTCTTTAGGCTTCTTGCATTAATATGTAAAGTGGAGACTGATTTTTGATCTGAAATAAGATTATCTTCCACGAAAGAGTTAAATTGATCTTCGAAATAATAATTAGATTGATGTGAGCTTATTGTATTCCAATGACATAGCTCGTCTTCTGTATCGTCGGTCAGATAAGAATTTTCTGTACAATTAAGCTCTAAGGGGTTAAAACACATATATTCAAAACCATCAAGAAGCCTATCTTCGAGAGTGCAATCAAGGTCGAAGTTTACATTATAAAATGGCAGCTCTCTAAGTAAATTCCCCATTGATAGGTGATATAGTCAGTATGAAATCTATCTCCATAAACCACGATAGAGGGTGAAGTACTGAATGCGAGGAGTGTTCGATAGCCAAATAATCTGTGCCAATAGTCGCATGGATTGTCCGATTGCATGACCGTAAGATACATTTATTTAGCACAGAAGTGCATTTCAATAGTTTCCACAATGAGACAAAAGAAATAAACATTTCAATAGTTTCCACAATGAGACAAGAGACATAAACAGCGAAGAAAGAAAAGTGTGAGGCATGAAAAGAGTTTGTTTCGCACATGTAGTGCTGGTGCATCGAGCGAGGTAATCAGCTCAGTTCCCGCCCAAATTGTGCGAGTGACTCGGAATGAGAATGCATGTGTTATGTAAGTGTACGGAGAATTACATAGGTGTGTCTGCACTCTTGATCATGTTTGTGTGAGCGACAAAGTTGTGAGGAGTGTGTAATGTTATTTTGTTACTAAAAACAAGGTACCAAGAAAAGGACTCAATTGGCTTTGAACAAATAAACACAGGCGATCCAGAAAATATATACAACTGTATGGTACAGGACCAAAAGAGTGTGCATACTAATTACGACTTATACAAGAATAGCCTAATTAGAGTGAAAGAGAGATAGAAGTTTGAAGGAACGTAATGCGAGGGGAAGTGGGGGGGTGGGGGGCGAAGGCGTCGTTTGGTGAATGAGAATAGTTCATGATACCGAGTAAACATAGCATATTTCAAATGTAAACGATAAACTTCGTCAGCTTCATAGATATATATACAAATTATACTATATACATTTTCGTAAAATTTACAATTCTGTGTTTTGATAATGGAGCTTTACAATTAAGAGTTTTACTGATAAATTTGTGTACATGAAAAGAGATATATATGCCTATATATACAGACAAGCATATTACATGTATATACATAAATACATGTACAACCTATATAAAATATGTTTTCGAGTAGGCGTTGCAATTTCAAGTTATACTGATAGATTGTTGTAAAATTAAATGTGTTATTCAAACATATACATGTATAGAAGGATACGCGTGGTTTACCAATTATATGCATACAGAACTACTATAACAAAGTGCAGACGCATTTATTCAGTTCATCTTAATATCTTTACACATATCAATATATGACTTAATTATATAGTACAAGAGTTAGATATGTACGGTACCAATTATTTACAGGTAGGTAATATGGATATCACGAAACATATAAACAACAGTACGCCACAACAAACAGCGTGGTATATGTTAGCTTGATTAATGTTAGCTGGATGAATGGATGAAGGATTCTACAATTACTAGTGGCTGACTGTCAGTGTGTGTAACGATTGTATATTTCCTGATAGGAAAATAACAGAATGTTATTGTACTTACAAGTTACATTCACACACCTAGGGCAGGGTCTGTGATTTCCACACCGTCAATATACAATTTTCCGCGCACAAATCGTACCTTTTTCCCGTCTTTCCAGCTTTTATTCATCAGGTCGCGGAATCCATCTTTTCGTTTTCTGTCCTCCGGAATCAGATCCTCTGTCAAGAGTTTGCCTTAAGAAATGGATATCTGCAAGACGATCGTATCAGATACATGCATCGCAAGTCAAATTATGTCAGTTTATCAATAGCCATATAAAATATATTATTTCAACTGTTTAGAGCTTGATAGCTCTGCATAGTACTCGGGCAGTCTCTCATTGTTGTTTGGTTGATCGAGCCAGCCGCCGTTTTGGGAACCGTATTCGTCAGATCTCAAAAGTAAACCTTTCGGATGTTCATTCTTTCACATTGTCTGTATGGAATCTTTCCGATGTTTGCTATAGATCTGGATACTTAGAGACTTCAAAACAGGTTACGTATTCAAAATCATCTTATCAACCCACACTGAAACAAGTGAGAAATGACTACATTGTAGTCAAAACCTGCGGCAGTGGCAATAATACAGTGAAAGACATATCAGCGGAGGTAGTGGTAATTGTAGAAAAAAAAGCGCCATCTGCAAGTGTTTTCATGCCAAGGGAAGTAATTTTCAACTTCTAACCCACAATTGCAGGAATTGACTAATAGATTTGACACAATATATATATATTCGCTTTCCTCGTTCAAAATCCGACGATGTTGACTGGTCCGTGCCGTCTATACTGAATTGACAGACGAAGTCACAATAATCGCTTTGGCAATGTCTTGGTACAAGTATCGTGAATTCCAAGTTTCAAAACATTCCGTTCAGCCGTTGATTTTTGCAAATCAAAAAGGCTTTCAAATATTTGGAAATCCAAACAAATTTCAAGGATTTAGTCATAGCGCGAACATCTACGCTCTTCAGTCTCCCTTCTCGCTTACTTTGCCGAGCAAAATGGAAACTTTATATTTCCGTCAAAGTTAATTTTCAATGAATTTATTATCAGGTCTATCACTTTGATCTGTGAAACTATGGAATGGGGTTGAAGGCTTTATCGAACTGTTCAAGAGGCATAATGACATTTTTCACGATTCAAATTGAGGCCTGTGACAGTCTTGATATTCGATTAGAATAATAAATTAAGTTTCTGCATTTATATGCGTTATCATCTGCAAACTAAATACGGTACCTTGACACTCTTTTCCATGCAGCAAGCCAATATCAATACATGGTTTGCTCCTTCTATACAAATGATTACCTATTTCATCCTTAGGAGATATCACCTCATCCGACATGTTTGGTCAAGCCTTTTCGAAGGTTGATAATTTTATTAATTTTTTTTTTTAAGTCAAATTCTGCAAATAAGAAACATTTCTTGTCAGTATCTATGGATATCGCCCTATAATCAATTCGCGAATATGTTTGTCATTAAGTCATTCGGGAGGTGATTTAAGTGCGAAATTTCAGGGTCAGTTCACTAAACAAGGTCTGTGTGTATAAGAGAATCATGTCGAATTCTCGTTATTATCTTTTGGTACATCAAATTATTGCATTCGCGAAAATGACTTCCAAGTCAATATGAAAGGTATCAAAATAAATTTAAAAAACTCTCAAGGAAATCAAGGTCCTAGCTTTTGACAACGAGATCAAATAGATCGCTTTTATGGTCAGTATCTGCTAATATATGACGTAATTTCATTCGTAAAACTGATTGACAAAGTAACGTAAATTGTGAAGTAAGTTCTAGCAGAAATGGGCTCTGACTTGAGAGAATGATGTCAAATGCAACATGTTTCTGCCCGTTGTCTGCTGATACACATAAGTATTGATTTTGCGGAAGTGATTAATGCAATTCTAAAGGGATTATGAGTGCGGAAGAGGACGAGAACATCAATACCAGCGAAGCAAGGCCCTGGCTTGCGAGAATGAGGATAGAGGGACTGGTTCCGAAAGAGGATCATTCGAAATAGCTATGTGCCAAATTTCATGCTTGTAACCGAAAGTACACAATATAACTATGGTGTACTGTTCGCGCATAGGGTTGTCGGACTCATTAAATAGTACATAGTCATTTATGTATTATAAAACCGTTTGCGCATAAAGTCAGTTTTGAGTATTATCAATGAGTCGGTATAGCTAAGACATTAAGTGCAAGTCCAGGGATTGGAGGGTCATTGTTTCGATTCCCAAAGAAGGTTAAGTTATTCTTCCTTTCAAAACATATTTCCATATATGCGAATTGCTTGGGGGTAAAGTTAAACATCTTTATTCGGTGAAAGTTGCTGAGTTGTTCCGCTTAGTTCTGAAACGTAATTGTTGCGTTTGTTTTTATGATGCATGATCTATAATTTGATACCAAGTATTATTCAATGTTAATCATAATGATAATGCGTTACTTGTTATGCTTCTTCGCCAATTTGTGTTTTATCTAGATTGGGTAGATAAAATGATTACTAGAAGTAGTGAACTTGTTTTTCTACTTTCTAAGACAGTCGCCTGGGACTGTATGCAAATTAGCTGAACCACCGACAAGGTTGCGGCTCATCTTCTTTGGTATATAAGAAATCCAAGGATCTTAAATTGTGTATACATCTGCATACTGTTCAATGAAAATGGTAATATCTGAAGACAGTGACTGATGTGACGACCGACAGCTTTAAAGCGACTGACGTAAGAGAATTGAAGTCTGAACGAAAATCAACGAAGCAATAATTCATTCCACCGAATATAGTTGCAAATGAATTCAAACGCGCTTGAAGACAGTGGTTTCATGTGAGATCGGAGGTTGAAAAGAAAAGTGTGGCAGAGATCACACTCTCTTAGCGCATGCGCATTTCAAAAAGTCACAAGAACAAGAAGAACAAGTGAGAAATGACTACATTGTAGTCAAAACCTGCGGCAGTGGTGATAATACAGTGAAAGACATATCAGCGGAGGTAGTGGTAATTGTAGAAAAAAGCGCCATCTGCCTGTGTTTTTATGCCGAGGGAAGTAATTTTCAACTTGTAACCCACAATTGTAGGGATTGCGTAATAGTTCTGATACCATATAGATATATTCACTTTCCCCATTCAAAATCCGACGATTTGACAGACGAACTCACCATGATCGCTTTGGCAATGTTTTGGTACAAGTATCGTGTATGCCAAGTTTCAAAACATTCGGTTCAGTCGTTACTTTTTGCAAATCAAGAAGGCTTTCAAATATTTGGAAATCCAAGCAAATTTCGAGGATTTAGTCATAGCGCGAAAATCTGCGCTCTTCAGTCTCCCTTCTCGCTTAATTTGCCGATTAAAATGAAAAATTTATATTTCCTTCAAAGTTATTTTTCAATAAATTTAGTATCAGATCTATCACCTCGATCTGTGAAACTACGGAATGGGATTTGAGGCTTTATCGAACTGTCCAAGAGGCATAATGACACTTTTTCACTATTCAAATTGAGGCCTGTTACAGTCTTGATATTCGATTAAAATAATTAATTAGGTTTCTGCATTTACGTTCGTTATGATCTGCGAACTAAATTCCTTGCCACTATTTTCCACGCAGCAAGTCAATACCAAGACATGGTTTGCTTCTTCTATATAAATGATTAACTATTTCATTCTTAAGAAATATCATCTCATCTGACATTTTCGGCCAAGCCTTTTCGAAGGTTGCTAATTTTATGAATTTCTTTTCTTTAAAATCAAATTCTGCAAACAAGAAACATTTCTAGTCAGTATCTATGGATATCTTCCTATACTCAATTCGCGAATATGTTTGTCACTAAATCATTCCGAAGGTGATTCAAGTGCGAAGTCAATGTGAAAGGTATCTAAGTATCAAAATCAAACTCAAAAACCCCTCCAGGAAAACAAAGGCCCTAGCTTTTGGCCACGAGGTCAACTAGATCGTTTTTATGGCCAGTATCTGCTATATATGACGTAATTCCATACGTAAAACTGATTGACAAAGTAACGTATAGAATTTTGTATCGAACCAGTAAATTCTAGCAGAAATGGGCTCTGACTTGAGAGAATGATGTCAAATGCAATATGTTTCTGCGCATTGTCTGCTGATATTGAATTTAAGTGATTTATGCTATTCTAAAGGGATTGTGAGTGCGGAAGAGGACGGGAACATCAATACCAGCGAATCAAGGCACTGGCTTGCGAGAATGAGGATAGAGAGGCTGTGTTCCGAAAGAGAATCATTCAAAATAGCTATTTGCCAAATGTCATGCTTGTAACCGAAAGTGCACAATATAACTGCACGACTGCGAGGTATTGTTCGCGCACAGGGGTGTCTAACTCATTAAATACTACATAGTCATTTCTGTCTCTTCCAAGTGGGCTACCATTTGAAATTGTCCGGTAATGAGTGAGTCCATCTGAATCCTTTCCTCGGCAAAATAAGCATTCAAGATTCAATATTTTGTTGTACAAACACCAGTCAAAGGCAGAGTACAAAATTTTAAGAGGAATACAACAAGAGAAACAATTGAACAGGGACATGAATATTAATATTTATATATATGTTATATTTGAGAGATATGTTATATCTGAGTGTTACCGTTGATATTAGAACCTTGATGTTTGGCATGAAGGTGCATTAGGGGACTGTTACCAGCATGTTTCGGGCTGACCTACTTTTGATGAAAATTTCTGTTGATTTTTAATTAAAATCACTGGTGAAACTAACTTGAGCCGTGCCTATCTTAATATAGGCAGGATTTCAACTGGGGGTCCACGAGTTCAGCGTGCGTAGGAGTCCTAATGCCTACCCTACTTCTTATGTCCTGTGACGTTATTCACACTGGGCATGAAGGTGCATTAGGGGACTGTTGCCAGCATGTTTCGAGCTGACCTACTTTTGATGAAAATTTCTGTTGATTTTTGATTAAAATCACTGGTGATTCTAACTTGGGCCGTGCCCATCTTAATATTGGCAGGATTTCAACTGGGGGCCAAGAGTCCAGTGCGTGTCGGAGTCCTAATGCCTACCCTACTTCGTAGGTCCTTTGACGTTATTCACACTATTCTCATATATAATCAATCCAATCCGGAAATTAACGAAGCAATAATTCATTCCACCGAATATAGTTGCAAATGAATTCAAACGCGCTTGAATGCAGTGTTGTCATGTGAGATTGGAGATTGAAAAGAAAAGTGTGGCAGAGATCACTAAGAGATCTTTTAGCGCATGCGCATTTCAAAAAGTCACAAGAAGAACAACAAGAACAACAAGAACAACAACAACGCGAGCCTCCCGTAGACCTGCGTGCCGCAGGTAAAAAATATCCGCCGAATTTTCCCGACTATTACACCAGAGGAATATTCCTAAAAACTCAATAAGGAATATTCCTTAGCATGTTTTGGAATTTCTCTAAAATGATAAGGAATATTTCTTTAATAGTTTATGTTGAGGAATATTCCGCTGGTGTAATATTCGGGGACTATTCCTTAAAGGTCAACCCAAACGATCTGAGGTCAAAAATATATAAAAACATAGTCCTTTCGATTCTGAAAATAATGATATTTTTTTGAAAGGTGAAAATCGCTCTCCTGCCAATTCCAGCTGTGACGTCACGGAGGGACAGCCAACTTGTATTCTCTATGCTAAAGCCGTATACCACAGTCATAACTAGCTGCTGATTTCTGGAGATTTTCGGAGTATCGGGGCATCATTTGTTAAATATGCCACGACGTTGTGTAGTAGGAGGTTGCAGTTTTACTACAGATGACGGTGTTGGCATTCATTTGTGGCCTAAAGACGAGAAAATCGCTGCAAATTGGACGAAATTTGTACGCAACACGAGGGTGAGGAAAACGGGCCTGAGCCAGTGCTCGTATATTTGCTCGGCGCATTTTGACAGAAAGACATCATGCGAGGACCTCAACAGCGTAGCAGTTGAATTCGGGTACAAACCAAAACTAAAGAGAACAGCTATTCCAACTATCAAACCTAAGAACAATCAGAATGTGACGGCAAAGAAATCGGACAAAGAGAATCTACCACGGACATCGGCTGAACGAACCTTGCCTGCAAGCGAGGCCTCGAGCAGGGAGATGGCTGTACGGGTCCGGCTGTACATGCCCTGCTCGCTCTCGCGTCCCCGATGAACGCCCAGAACGGATCCGAGGACTGCAGCATGAAATTTGAAGATGAATTGAGCTTTTAGATACAGAAGTGATATTAATATGCGAACGCGAAGCGTTCGCATTCTTAGATAGAGCGTGTGTCCAAATGAGACCTGTACCCTTACTACCTTAGCGATCGAAAATGTTGTTACCGAATTGACTAACTTCCGGTTTCATGGTGGGTTCCATCTTGAATTCTGTGGTACGATTTTCTCTGTAAATCTGGAAATCATACGCACACGTGATTTCTTTATGAATCAATCAGTCCAGTAAACAAAACTAACAATAACTCCAAATAAAACCTCCAAGTATTCATTGTGAAATCCATATCAGCGGTAAAGTTTAGACTCGTACCTTCCCCTTGCTCAAACGGAAATCAGATCTCCGTGCGAGTCAATGGCAAGGTACGAGTCTACGATAAAGTTCATACCTTGCCTGCATTTGTACGGGGCGAACATTTGATTGTTCGAAGCTGATGCAGCTTCTTTCGTGTTCTACATGTACTCTGCCCTGTCTAGGGTGTTCAGTACAATAAATATTGAATTAAATTGAATTTGTACGAGTCAGGAAAGTCTTGTCGTCTGCTAGAATTAGAAAGATTATTCATAACACCAACGTCATACGCTTCGGACTGTCATGAAGTGCAACTTTTCCAATATTTCGGCTCAACAAAGAAAGGGTTGATTTCAGCAGAGGTTTGTTAAAATTTGCTGCACAAATAAGTATTGACATTATTTTACTACTGTCGTTACTTTCATAACCTAGGAATATTTAACTATTGGTAGTTCAACTGCCTTATGCTGCAACACTCGTACTGCCATTAGCTTATAAATATTCAATTTCACTCAAACTGAACATGCATTGCAACTCCAACCGAAAGTGAAACTTACAGCGAGGGGAATTAACTCTACATAAAACATTGGATTTACTCCCCTTACATACAATTTTTAATTTTGGACTACACAGTGCTAGTATCTTCAGCAGAGACAGTTGCTTAATTTACCAAAAGTGAAAATACAGAGGGACACTATCTGGCACGCAAAAGGCCATAATATAGAAAACATCATCATCATCATCAATTTTATCTTTTTCAATTACTTTTTGTAATCCGGTTATTTTCTTCCTCATTCTCAGTTGTCATTGATATTTTTACAATAGATCACAACTATGTAAAGACACAACCAAACAATGTTTGGGATCATTCTATATGCCAGAAAAAGCGTAAAACAATCTGAACTGAAATTAATGGATGCATTTCAGTGCAACATTATTGATATCCCTGGTGATGGAAATTGTTTCTTTCATTGTCTTAGTTTAGCCATACATGGGAATATATCAAGGCACCGACATTACAGATACCGGTTTCACAGGGCCATTGGAACGCTTTGGAATGCGATTCTGTCCTGGGTTTAGTCATGATTTAGATGTGTTTTAGGCACGACTTCCATGTCAAGTTATCTAGTTTAGTGGATTCCGCTCAAGTTTGGGTCAATAAATCGCTCAAGTGGTGGACAAAATCACTCAAGTTAGAGTGAAGTAACATTCACTCAATTACTTGAGTCAAATTTCACTAAACTTGAGTGAAATATTTCACTCAAATACTTGAGTGGTATGAATTTCACTCAAGATGTTTTAGAGAGTATAGACTTCCAATACGCATGTTTCGAGTTATGACATCACTTCGTCTGAGTGAACTCCCTTTGCGCACTGTCGTCATTTGGCGAAACCCCATAATATTTGGGGTAGCGCAATGTTATTTCTCTCACAATAATACTCCGCCTTTACCAAGGCCATCAAAGCGTAACTCGATGTTTCACAACTGAAATAGTCCTTGAATTAAGTAATCTTTACACCCCGCTATGTTAAATGATAGGGGATTGGCCCGATCGTTTCGTCAGAGGACGTTGTCGCTGCGCAAAGGGACGTCACTCAGGTGATGTAACGTCATAACTTGAAAGATGCGTACGGTATTAATACCGGGCGTGGAGTAATAAAATACTTGAAGAAAGACTATGTGAACTCGGTGACAACAATCAATGCAGTTGGCGACGAGAACCATTACTTGTATGCCGGCCTTTCTGTGAAAATACAGCAATACAGGCATCCCAGTCAATACAAACTAGTATTGATATGTACCCAAGTTTGTAAAAAAAAGCTATCTTTATGTGGAATATTGGCCTAGGACATTTAACGAGAGTAAAGCCTAACCAACATTTTGCCTATTTATAACTATTAATCTAATTATAGCCACAATGCAAATTGATATGTACCATCTGTATCAACGATATACCTTATACATGAAGTTTTTCTTATTCATTTTTTTATTGGATACAATAACACTCAAACAACTTGTGAGATATGAACATGACCAGGCAAAAATCAAGGAGTAGTGATAACAGTAGCTTGTGACTGTGAAGAACTTGATATAGATCAATACGAAACCCAGTCCAACATGGCTAGGCCCTACATGTAACCTGTAAATATAGCAGAATGTTGAGTGCCTTATCCTGTCTATAAGCGCAGCATCACGGAACAATAGAGAATTGAGAGAGAATATCACACAGGGACAATTAAATTTTTGCATTTTCTCAGTTGGAACAACAACTATTGTAGCAACATCATTAGGGGGATCGAGCATGAGATTGACAAGCTCATCCAGCGTGAGCGGCTCATGTTCTTAAACTTGCGCCGGAAAGGGTGCATTCCACACCTAAATGATGTGCGGCTAAAAACAGGCATGGGTTCGAATCTTCGGCCACAAATTGATGTAAAATCTTTAACAAAAACCCTGTAAAAGTATATATTTTCTAAATGGGCACACCCGTGCCATTATTTCAGAAGACTTGTGAGCTATTGAAATTGAATAGAAAATACGTACAATCCTCCTTAAACCTTCTTCAACTTTTCTGGAAAACTCCATAAAATATATGAAAATGTGTCAAATTCTACCCGCAACCCAGAGAAAACGTATGAAATGATTTTCTTTTTATGTATGTTAAAGTGTTTCCCGCCCAAAGAACAATTTAAAATGGCAAAAAAAACAGGGGGTCGACCTACTCGTTTTTTTGTCAAATTTTATCGCCATAAAGGAATCATCATTTTCGCTTCCCGAAAAAATGCGGATTTTGACCCGCCAGATATTCAATTCCGGACACGATTAACTCTGTAGTGGCGAGTGGGTGCGATCAACAAGCACTTGTTATATCTTCGTTTGGAGAAATGGTTACGTGCAGCAGGGTGATACTATAGATATCAGCTAGTAGAAAGGTAAGAAGAATTACCATGCTGTCAAAATCGGGCGTCCTTCCTTATTATAAAATTAGGGAGGGGCCATTTGTGCGAAACCGTGGCCTAGTGTGGAGTGCACCCAAAGCCGTTGTCAGCGGCTTCTTGATAGCCTTATCTAAACACACCTGTGATTGGTTGTTTCGGCCTCATAGCGAAAAATTGACCACTTAACGGTCCCGTGATATATGAATCACTGGCTACATTCTTTTCAGCCTCGATTTAGAGTTTATTACATCGGGAATCGCCAAATAACGTCATGTCATGTGACAATTGTGTGGGGGAACTCCAAAAATGGCGGCTGCGGCCGTCGTGTGTTGTGTTTTTGCTTTCTACTCACTAGACAACATACAAGTTCAAGAAAGGTTTCCATCATCAGATTTTATTTATACGAATCACCAAAGCATCAATGATTGTAAAAATATATAGATAGCTTCATGAAATACAACAAATGAAAGGGGTTTTCCAAGCATGGCGTCACCATCCCGTGTGGGCGATGTAACTTCGTAAGTTGTGCGTGGTTTTTTTTTTCTCCCGACTTGAAAAACAACAACAAACAATTCAAGAATAGTTTCCATCATAAGTTTTTATTTATATGAATCCCCAAAGCTTAAGGATTGTAACTAGGCCCATGGGCATATATAGAAAGGTGGTTCAGAAGATAAATGCTATTGCTTGATTGAGGGTTGGGCCAGATACCATCCATCGCAAGTGAAATTTTCTTTGCATAATCTAGATTTTATTGCACATTGTACTTCCATTTGTAAATTAGTATTTTGTAATTAATGGCTAACAGGAAAAATAGTTTTTCACTGATTGTCATACCCGACTCACCCGAGTATCATTTTCAGAGACTATTGATTGACTGGTAGCAAAGGTGGAGATATAGCTGTTTCCTGAGCAGCAGATTTCTTTCCCAGAGTTTCAATTCAAAATAGTATCTATTTGTTTGAAAAAAAAACCCCAAAAACACACGAAAAACTGGCCATAATACCAAGCTGATCCGTATGTAGTGGTACTACTATTATACATACACCCGGTACTGGCACTGAATGAAAGTATTAGATTCACAAGTGCCAAGGCATCCATCTCAGAATATTTCAGTTCTCAGACATGTCAGATAGTATTATTTCTAAGTTCAATTGATTCATTAATTTCACTACATACATGTACATATATTTCTAACACCAGTCCATGTGATGACCTAGTTTTAGCTTGACCTCTTCATTCTTCAGAAATTAGACCCAGCATAGATACATGTACGGCCCCAAGAGCTATGGTAGGGCAGCTCTTTACACATGTACATGTTGCCTCCTGAACTGCATTTCTCTGAGCTGAGGTCAATCTTTGGAAGAGTGACCATAGCAGGCTTCCATACTTTAGTGCGTATTAATCTGATATCTCAAAAGAAAACAATTAATAGAGTATTATTTAATACAGATTTGAGATTAAGTACATGTTAAGTGACTATATATAGGCCTACAAAGCCTGTCAATCACTGAAGGATAACTATTTTGGTCTGAGAAAAATAAACAATTTGGAACTATTTTTATAGGTCTACTTCGCTGGACAACCCTAAAACCAGAAATTTTCTATATCCCATAATAAAGGTGAGACAACTCACCTTTCTGAAAATATATAGTTTACCCTACCTACGGTACCCATGGAAAAATGTTAGGGCCATCATACCATATGTGAAAATTAATATTTTTGCATAATTTATTCCGCAAGTTGTGAATATTTATTCCACAGGTAAAGAGTTCATAGATGAACTGTCAGCAGCAACGTTAATATAACAATTTATTATCATATACAACAAAGTATCTAAACTACAAACTTGGTTATGCTGATTGTAAGTTTACTTGACACTCCATGTTAAGTGTTTTACTTTGATAATTGTATATTTGTTTAAAGGCTGTTTCGAGCAGTTATCCATGTATTTTCCCCCATATATCACAGAGAGTGGTTTGGGCGTAAAGGAATGAATTGAATTGAAATTGTATTGTGCAATAAATTAAATTATTATTATAATATTGGGAATTTCATTTGGATTTTCTAACTTGATATGTAATAGGTAAAGCCAGAAGAGAAGGCAGATTTTCTATCTGCGTTCGCTTCTAGGCTTTGCCTATTTCATATTACTTTCATAATCCTTTGACATTGGAGATTGTGGGGTAATTTGTCGAAAATTGAGCAAATGTGAATGCCGATCCACCACGGCTTTAATACTTTTCGCCATGAATGTCCAAAGTTTTTTATCAAACTATATAATTCTGAAATTGGTATTTCATGGGGATTATGGGAAAACAAACAGAATTCAAATCGGACGTATATCAGTAGAGTTATCAACAGTTTACTGTCCATTCTGTCGAATCCCGGAGTTTATCCCTTCGAAAAGGCCGTCTCAACAACAACAACAACAACAACAACAACAACACAAACGTGCTCGTTCTTTACATCACAGAATCGTTCTACATTCAACACAGTTTGAAATATATGGACATTTGGTCTTATAGATGACGATAATAAAGTTTCAAGTCAAGTTGCATACCAATCTGTATTCAACAAACGACCTCTCCGAATCCTGTCGTCGTCGTCGAGTTCCACGTTGTCAGAATGGTTGTCACTGTCAGAATCGGAGCCGTACGGCTCAAATTGATAGGGCTGAATTCCGTCTTTGGTCTTCAAACAACTGTTATTTTGCTCGTCGTCATCCTCCTCTATGTCTATTTCATCTTCTTGTCGAAAAATATTTCCACCTAAGGAGCTGATATCGCTCGAATCGACATCTGAATCGAAGCTCTGACTGCACTCGCTTTCCATGTTATCCGATATGTTTTCTCAGGCAATTGCCCTGCGTGACGTCATCAACCCAGCTGTGAAACTGTGAAAAAGCCCACTTTGCTCCCATATTACGTGTGTTTCTGATCAGATTAGAATTTTTCCAATATTTTTTTCATACAAAGTGAAGTATGAACTATGATTTTTAAGCAGTTTTAGACCCAAAAAAATCCGTTTGGGTTGACCTTTAAATTTTTAAGGATTTTTTTTTCTTATGTAGTTTGTCATGATTGTATTTAATTACTTGTATTGAATTATTTGTTTGTTGTCCTTTGTTTTTCGAGGGAGAGAGAAACTGTTTGAGAAAGATCGAAAAATCCTCCTAAAATTATCATCGTTAATTTCACTGAGACGTCATAAGAGAATTCATCGACATTGTGATTCTGTAGAATACATGGGGAAGAGTCGTTACTCTCAAGACCAGTCGATATTCAAGGGTACGAAGAAGGGATGCTTTGGTAGACCTGACAACGTCCAGACCTGTTTAGGGTGAAGTGTCCATTCTTTCATACATTGTTTTGGACTATTCCGCTATTGCCTTCAAGTCACACACTAGTTTGGGCTTTTAACATCTAATCCTGGACCGTTTTATCGATAATTGCTGTCGATTTGATCAATGTTGCTAAAAGTGCTCGATGATTTTATCGAAGCGAGTGTTCCAACGAAAGCGACGTTTCCTGATGTAATCGCTATGTGACTACAATGACCGGTCGTATGGGAGCGTTATTTTCTCGTAGAGACCCCATCTGCCAAAGTTCTACAACACTCTTCGCATTAATGGCTTAATTTAGATGATGGAAGGTTTGTGATGTTGTTGAATCCCCCTGGGTCTCTGATTTGTGGAGTGACTGTTTTTAGTCCGCTGACAAATGTCCTCGTGACGTGACTCTGCCTGGTGTTCTCCTGTGAGCCAGCATTCTGTCTACCCTACACACTGTCTCTCATGTTGTATGTACAGCAATGCCGCCGTGAAAGTCCTATAATAATTATATCACAGAATCAAATAAACCAGACGACGCATACCCAGTCGACCAGGAATATTCATACATACATCTCACTTATTGGCTGTTACTATTTTCTCCACAGTAGTAACTGGGGTGTGCAATATACTATAATCCATACAATGCATTCTGTTTGTCTCTTTGACGGTCTGTCTGTCTGTCAATGTGTTCATAACTCGAGAACCACTTGGCGTAGAGACACAAGTTTCATGGCATTATGAAACGTACGCAAGGGGAAGAAGTCATATGTTTCACTTCGAAAAGGGCATCATGCGCAAACTGGAAACTGCTATGCATCTTCGCACTATAAATCCAAAACACAAGGTGTTGGGAATTTTCATTATTGGTATTTCTAACTGGAGTTTATGGCTTATGCTTCATATATAGTAGTGATCTTGCGGACTCAAACCTCCATTTTTTTCTCGATGCGACGTATTAACAATCTGTGAAAAAAAAATCCAATAATCTGTTTATATGACCCGGATATTGATACAAGGACTGCAAGAATATCGGGTCCGAATGCAAGGGGCTTAGATCCAATTCTCGTAGCCTCCTAATCCTTCCTAATGGTAATTTCGAATATAAAATAGACATCAAAGCACATGGAATTCATCAAAGAGCCTGATGGAAATAACCTGAATAAGATTTAATAGCAATATACGGTACACCTACATGTATGAGTCTATCAAACATCTATGGTCCAAAGACAGGTAGTCCCAGCTTATTTACTAGGCAAACACAATTATCTTAGACCCGGAGAACCCATCTGTTCTTAGTCGTGGTAACGTGGTATTGCACCCATGGACACTGAACATTATAAAACATCAACCACCCTGGCATCGGGTCACTAATAATTTTGTTACTTGTTATGTATTAGCATAAAAAATCACCAAAAAAAATCAGAAAACTCGCGATGCATTAATCCACTTGGCATGCCAATATTCACCTTGTGAGACATTAACTCTGAAAGTCTTGACATGAGTTGATCATGGAAATTTCAAATCCCCGCCATTGGCAGCTGCCCAGTGTTACCGAAAGTCACTCAATTTGTAAACAGGGAGCCTTCTCGCCCCTCATTGATCATGTCTTCATCCACCATGCGTTTCACAAAGTGGCCCAAATCAACACCAGGAAGTACAGATTGAAGCCTCATGTGCAATTTAAAATATCAGATGTATCAGAAATGCTTAAACACCATAGCTCATAAAATCCACAAAGATCTATTCTCAAATTTCTAAACAATGTAGTTCGAGGGGCCCCGAACCGGAAGGGATTGACTCCGGTCTGATGCCACCCTCGAGCTAGAAAGCTATATATTACACAGATGTTGCAACGCAGATGCAGGAAAAACAAGGTCGACTAGATTTCTTCCCAACATATTCGACTGTTGTGATCAGATGTAAATTTAAAAATACCGACATTAGAAGACCATACTGGAAATTTAACAGTTCACTGCTTCAATTAAGAAGTGGTTGAGAAGAAGAATTCGAATTTGAGGAAAAGAGATGGAACAAAACTCTTGTAATTTTTGCAGAAATAAATAAACTGTGCATGCGAATAAAAAAAAACAGAAAATATTAACAACGCCATGGGCTCATTGCAAGAACAGAGGCGAAATTAAACAAATGGGGACAATTTTAATAACTAAGTGAACACTAGATTATGTAGTTCAAGTCCAAACAGAACAAGTTGATGGAGGCATATATAAAAACCGTGCAAGGACCTCTGACATGCCATGGTTTTGCACTTGTTACTTTAGCCAAAGAAGATTTCCAGTTGACCACACATGTTGATGAAAGTATAGCCATTGTCAGATTTTATCACCACATGTGAATTATAGCCATTGTCAGATTTTATCACCACATGTGAATTACACATGTATCTTATATAAATGCATGTGAGATACATATGAGATGTTACGGATATGATACAAACGATTCACAACATATCATTTATTACGCAAATTTGAGAAAGCTTATTATAATCTAACATTATTTAAACTTTTATCATATGTGACCGTAAAATTAGTCACGGTAGGTTATCTAGATAAGTATCCAATCCATTGTCAGCGGATTATTTGGTATGAGTTTGGTAAGCCTTGATATAACCCATCAAGTGATATTGTATCATGACAGAATTGTTGGCATATTTATTAATGTTTCATTGTATGTATATTAATTATACTTCGTCAAAATGGTCTGTGCATCGAGAATAATTTCATCGAGAAAACTTTTACGAATGAAAACGTATCTGGCGAACTGAATTGATTCTATTAGTAATTTCCCATAAATTCATCAAGCTGTAAAGGATATCTTATTTTATTCAGTATTGATCCGTAATTTACCTGCATTTGAACCCTTAATAGTATGCAACAGAATTGCCCTAGGCAAAATCCAGGAAACATCAATGTTAATGTTTCTTTTCAGATTTAACGACTGTTCCCAAACTCATTGTCGTATGTTCTTTTGCCCTTATATTGCGTTTCTGCATCGAACATCAATTACCGGCGACGAATGCTTGTCAATCTATAGTGAAAAAATCGGTTCAATGCTCCGTTTTTTGGAAACGTAGCCAACAATTGATGTACATGTAGGTTCATAACTTAATATCCTATTTCGACAGAGTGTGACCCATTTCCTCGCATCTTTGTTCCTTGAGATTAAATTGTTAAACATAGAAGTCTGGTTTTTGACTTTTGAAAAATCTGTTGTCAACTGATCCGTCCGCGGCGGACGTTACTTCGTCTAGAAAGCCGGAAAGAGCATCAAATTGAGGCAGACTGATGAAGCAGCATACTGAAGCCCTGCAAAATCACCTAATTATGGTGTCTAGTGTGAGAGAAACAGAAAGACAGTCAGTGGTTATATAATGGGGCTGGTGGCCACCTCAATTTTTTTTATTCGCAAATGTGGTGAGAGAGGTTGCGTTCCAGAGCTTGAACGATGGAGATGTGCTGATCACTACGTATACACAGGAGCTGCCAAAAGCGTTTGCTGATCGCATTTCAGGGATGAAAATCGCCTCCACGGAAATTTTTAACTCGTACCCCAAATCAGAATGACATTACGGTGCGTTTGAGGAATTTGTTGTACACACATGATGTTTTTACCTCCGTCGAACAGACGGAGGTCTAGGAATGCAACGTGAAATCTCAAATTTTGAGGCATTCTATTTGGACAATAATGAAATATTGGGGAACCCTCGTTGCAATGCATTTCAATGGGCCTTGCTTCTGTAGTCGGGTCCCACCTCCCATCATGCTTCACGAGTTACGGCAGTCAGGTTGGTCGCTTCTAGCTGGGAAGATTCAACCTGGCGGCTCCCCAGCTTGTAGAGATGGACGATGCGATTTTTTGCCGTTTTTCTGTCGCCATTTTATGTCATTATAACACAATGATTCCTAGTATACCACCCGCCATTTCTATATATCGGAAAGTATTTGTCGGCTGATGACTTATGCCGAAGCGAAACAAATAGTCCAAGTTGTTGTTGTTGCATATCAAATGTACGGGAGGTTATGCACGCACTGATATCGGCAAGGCTTTGGTGTAAAACCTTCCATTGAAAAGGTAATATCCTGGACAAAAGACTGACAATACAACTTGCAGCAGATCCTTTGTCAATTATATTTCGTGAGTCTTACACCAAATCGTTGCCCTGATAATCCACCAGCCTGGTTGTTTAAAAATAATTATTCTAAATTTTGCTGATAAATTCTATTTTCTTTGGGGCAGGGGAGGGGGGGTATTTATTTTGCCTTTTGGCATGAATTTCTTGTGCATTTATCAAATATTTACCAGCATTATTATAATGAAGGATCAAATCATAGTTTATTGTTTGTCAAACCACATGTGTCTCTGTCCCAATTCCAGGCCTTCAAGTGCCTCCTGTATTTCCTATATTTTCCTATATTTTTGAGTCGTTCCTATATTTTACTCAAAACCTATATTTCATATATTTTGACTTTTTCTCATGAAAACTTTCATCAATGCTCTGTAATGAGTCAAACTGACATGAGGAAATACATTTCAGAAAATATTTTTCGCCTCGCGAATGGATTACACCTTGCCTATCATGCTCATGCCAGTAAAAACTCGAACAATCCTTCCAGTGCTCAAGATCCATCATCGTTCTTCAGAATTCATATTATTGATCACTCATAGATTGGATTAAGTTCTCATAGTACTCAGTTCTCATTTCATATTTTTGCAAATTCTTGTAACATGGTCAGATTCCAGTTCTATTAAGTACACGTATGAAAGGTGCGAACTGGTATAATGGATTTCATCTTGTTGTGTATGACGAAAGAATGAAATATAATGAAGGCCATAAACATTTTCAATGAAGTGAGTTTTGATATTAAATATGTATACAATTGATTCAAACCTGCAAGTCATGGATTCAGCACTTCTGATATCAGATGCAACAGGACTGTTACACAATGGATGTACTGGATGAAATGGAAAAACCAAAACAGACTATTGGTTGATTCAGCTGTGTCAGAAAGGTGTGGAATGACAAAGGTGGTGAATATCAGAGTCAGTGATTGGCCACAACCACCCTCACCCATTGGATATCAGCTGATTCCTCAGGAAATAAACATTACACATGTATTGACCACCGGCAGAATGATACATGTGTCAATCGGTCAGACATTTCCAGTTCTAACTTAAGCCAACCATGCCGGACTTCATTCCTTCTCTCAGAATAATTGGATCTAACTTTTACAAAGCTTGCAGCTCCCGATAGCTCCTCGATCTAGAACACATAAATGAAGGGATCTCGTTTATCGGTGCTATGGCAAAAATATCATGTAGAATGGGATTGTGTGGATAATATCAGATTCATGGAAAGTCCTGCAGCATGCTCCACAAATATCATCAAAGGTCATAAAACTTTCTGCTCTGCACCAGTGTGGATCTATACTTGTTGTGTTTTTTGTTGTTTTTTTTTACAAAATTATCCCCCTTGACCAGGTAAGGGCTTGAGTGTCTGAAATGATTTAGCTTCTAGAAACATTTCCTGAGTAGAGGTAAAAACCGAACATATTTTGATTATTTTATTCAAATTTCGATTCCACTTCTGATATATGTACATGTATAAAATACATACAGAATGAACTGCATACAGAATAACACAAAGAACAGGTATATTTGTATCTCATTACATTCTTAACCAAAGATCAATACCTGGGTGATAATACAACAATAACATGGTGTTATATATTGTTATGATTGGCTTAACTTTAGCTGCTGAAGATATTTCTAATTTGAGGGCAATGGGCAATCATACTAAATTTATTTTCACAACTTCATTTATTTTCACAATAAGCAACATAATCGAGATTAGCAAGTGAAGTTTTACAACATAATATAATACGCATCATAGGTCTCCTTCAGTTTAGTGTAGATATGTATAACCTTGAATATGTGTTACCATGATGTAGAGGATTCTGCCAATGAGGATGCTATACTGTACACATAAAAAATATGAAGTGTTGATGTGTAGGCCTATAGCACAAAATCACAAGCAAGTTGGTAAAACTAGGCATGCACACATGCTCTTATTTCTGCCGCTAACGTGTTGATTTGGACGCGGGCGTCCTCTCAGGGGGAGGTGGGGGTGGGAAGGAGCCTAATGTCTCAAGCAGTATTCCAGGTTTCCATCAATATACTCTATTCCATACCCAAATATTTCAAGCCCCTGAAATCAGACAAAAGATATTTGCGGGGAATGTGACTTCCACATCCCTACACATGTAGCTGGACATGCTAGTGGGAAACCCTCAATCCCAGGTTAATTACCATTGGTGAAGTTAACGTCCAACAAATGCAAAATTGAGCTTGGCATCCGGCCCTATGTTATTCAGTGATGTATTCCCCTACTGACCCTGTTGCCTCGACGGAGGTCTTTGCGCTCATCCAGCGCTTGTTGCATCGAGCAACGCTTGATGGTCATATGTGCACCCCATTGCAAAGAACCATCATCAAATTCAGTTCTTAAAAGCACTATACAATTGTTTCATGTTATAGAGTGGGACATCACGATTTGTCAGCTCGAGATAAGTGATGTACAACGAGTTCAGCATCGATTAACATTGAAGTTCCCTGGGTTTTGCCTAGACAAATGAGAGGTCAATTGCACTACAAGAATTCCAATGCAGGTGGATTGAAATGAGAAATCCTCTGTAGAATACGACTAAACAGAATTTATTCACAGATTCAATGTAATGGTCAGAAATGTTTTTATCGCTCAACGTTTGTTATTTGTCTCGCAGCACCAATCATTACGGCGACGATTGTATATTAATATGAAATGATTAATATTAATAATGCGTTCCCAATAGATAGGATAAACATCTTGGAGTCCGACAGATCGGCGTTCTATAGCGTTCTATATCGTTCTATACCGTTCTATACCGCCGATGAACGAACTTTTCATGTTTGTGCGAGGGAATGTGCCTGCACTGTACTGGGCATCTTCATTTTATCCAGCCAATTTCTACGTTCCCACTTCGAACCTGCCTTGATTTATCTGGACCCCTTCAATGTTCAAATAACTTATAAATAGACACGAGACGTCACTGGCCTCGAAAACATTTGAAATTCGAAATGGGTCGCACAAGAGCGTTATTGATTGGCTGACCTAAATAGTGGGAACCTTATTAGGAGGAAAGATACCGCTAATAGTGGATGATGTCACTCTACGTGACTTCACTCGCAATCGATGTGTACGTTCCGATTGGTTCTTCTGTCGTTAGCTGGTGAAATTTACACTTCGGATTTTGAACACTGAAGGGGTCAGATAAATCAAGGCAGGTTCGAAGTGGGAACGTAGAAATTGGCTGGATAAAATGAAGATGTGTACTGGGTGGCGTCACAAACATTGTTTAACAATTATGTCTAGTATTTGAAAGGAGTTCCCTGGTACTGGAAATGAGGCTCTTTGTTAAAATTCAGTGATGTCGCACTGAAGAACTCATGCGAGATCCTAATTCGAAATTGAAAGCAACATGGCGCCGTAGAGGTGGATCTGGTGTCACCAACTTTCTGTGTAAAGGCCAAAAACACGTCTTATAACTTGGTGTGTAGTCTTGCTAAGATGAGTCGACATACCAATAATGGAGTCTCAACTCCTCTTAGTAGTCGCTTTTGCCAGTCTGTTACTCCGTCTGTTCTCCACAACAGCGACCCCTGCCTTCTTGCTGAGAGTTGATAGTTGATATTCGAAAGATGGAGGCTCAGCTCCTCTTGAAAGCGGAGATATCGTTCTGTTATCTTTCGCAGAAAAATAACTGCTGCTCCCCTTAGAATAGCGAACCGCTAACTACGAATTGCAGAAAAAGTTATGACATCAATTAGGCATGAGTATCTGGAAACCGACAAAATAATTGACAACATTATAGGTATCGTGAACGCCCATGCTGTTAAAACTTTTAATCATCCCAACCACCTCAGACTGAGGTGACCTCACCGGATAATGAGCCTAACTCAATCTAAGACCAGGTGTGCCCCAGTACTGTCAGAGCCAGCCTTTAATTTCTTATTTGTTGCCTGTATAATCCTGAAATCTGCTCGTGTCACTGACCCTGAGGTTAGGCCTCTGTGTCTCTATATTTATTAATTCTATGTATGTTCCTTCACTCAAGCAATACATGCTTCTCGTGTACAAAAGCAACGTCGAATAGAAACCAAAGCAATATGACAGTATCCCAAGATCAGACAACAGTTTTACAGTGGGATATACAGTCATTGAAGGAATATGGCCGTGTATGTGAGAGAGTTGATTGTAAGCACACGTGCCTCTGGTACGTGTCATATGAGTGGTTTGAGTACCATCTGTGTCAATCTTTGATTTCTCACTGACTATGATCCGCCAAGTGAAATTGTCCAAACATATAAGCGGACGGACGGGCGGGTGACACTGACGATGAAATACCTCTTCTGCCAAAGTTTGGCGATGGAAGGAAGTGTGTGGACAAGCGATCTAATTATAGGAGTATTACTTTGTCTTCCAGTGATACCAGCGGTGTACGTTAAATGATATTCTAGCCACCGGTGACATTTCATCGTAATGAAGCCAAATTTCTACTCTAATTGATAAATCATTATACCGGTACCATATTCGTTATCCACAAAACTCTAACTATATGTGTAGAGTATCTCCATAGTTATGCTGCCAATTGTAGTCTGTAGATGTGATTACAGTCTGATCGATGACTGCTATAAAGAAGAATAACATTCCGATTTGACCGCTCAAAACAATGACTTCTATGCCTTCCATATCACTTTGGCTAAAAACCATTCCTTTTAGTTGTGATCCGAAGTTGTGTGTGGGTTGGCGAAACAGACGGCTTTCTCATAGTTGACTATGCTGCCAAGAAATAGGACGTGCGATACTATTAGTTATACGTCGCCCTTCCGGTGCGCCGAGGAAAAATATGGCGAGAGAAACCAAATCGAATCCCGTATTACCCCGGAAGGGCGATGTATAACGAATTTATCATATCTCAGAGCATTAAGAATCACTTTGGACTTCAAGGCCGACATAATGGAACGGACTTCGATCGGACTTGCACTGGTTTCAGAACGATCCACAGCATGCACCGGAAAAAATGAACACAAAGACAAATGTATCATTTTTACAATCCTCATCTTTAAAACGTACTAAGGGAGGAGCAAAGATAACGATAACATATACTGTAATCCGTGAACAATGAACCCGGTTTCCGTGTGAAATACCGGTGGGCTTCGGTGATAAAGAATGAACAATCTAACTTCAAATTCAGCTTCATCTCTTATGTTCTATTCTGAAAATCAGAAACGTATAAAATACTGGAACATTAAGCTTAATCTCAATTTCATATTTAATATTTAATAGCCATCGACGAGTATAATATCTAGATTATATACCTTTGTTAATAAATACATCGAAAGACCCGTTCCGGATTCACATCTGTTGCGTGGATATGTAAGTTTCAAATACACGTGTGAACTGTTACATTTCCATTCTGTCTATAATTCAACACCGTGTCACTCGACAGTGTCACTTGTGTCATGTTACCATAACATCACACAGGAGAAGGACCAACATGAACTGACTTAAATTTACAGTTCGAGAGAAAAATCGGAAAAATCAAACTGTCCTGCACAATTTGGCAGAAGTATAGGTATTTGCTTCATTTTCGCACGATGATGTTGATTGCATTTATTGTGCAGTTATTGAACATTGGCGCTGAGGGATTTGCGGCGACCAGGATAGCTGTGGGAATGTCACACGATGTGGGCGGGACAGCGGTGCTGTCGAATTCACAAAACAGCTGATTAAGATCAAAATCAAAGTCGTCTGCATGGCCTTCTGCTCGTACATCCTGGGTGTGTAACACGGCCGACGTGGCATCATTTGACGTGGGTGCAGGGTACTGAGAAGATGATGTCACAGTTTCTGCAGGATGGGGTTTGACAAGAACATTTACTGGAAGTGTATGCGTACCGGTATTCGTCTTTCGGGTTGAACCCATCGTGTCAGGAAAGGCTACTGACGCAACCGTGTGGCCCATTTGCAGTTTCTCGCCATCACTTACTCGCTGGTAAACCGACAGCGACGAGACAGATCTGTGACCTGTGACAGCCATTATTTGAGATGCTGAATAGTTGTTTCTACCAAGGATGGTGATGCCGGTTGCTCGTATACTGTGGTTAGTGTATGGTTCAGAAAGTTTCAGACGAGTGCCCAGGTTGGTCATGAAGGCTGCCAAGCGGTGTTTCCCAATAGGTTTGTTATAATACCAAACTTTATCGTCGTCGAGGAAACTATCAACCGGGTACTGCCACAAGCGATCACATTTCGGATGGAGTTTGGAGATATAACTTTCGAATGAAGCAACAGGACAGAACGGGGAACCTTCTTCTTCAGCCATGAATCCGGTAACACCCTCTTTTTGCTGGGCCCGGCGATTTTTTGTGAGTTCATCCTCCTTTTTTTTCACATACCTCTGCCCAGTTTTCGGATCCCGCTTGATGATGAATGTGTTTTTTGTCATCTTTTCCATATTCTCCACTCCCCTTCTAAAGAAGAACAGACGTACATCGAACTGAACTTTATTTGCAAGCCCAGTTGGGGTTTTTGGGGACATGAGAACAGACTTGTAGAGTTTACAACGATCGGACTCGTTTATGGGCTCATAATGATCGGTGTCGCCTTTTCCAGATGCCTTCAACTCTGCAAGTGCGGTTTTGAAGCACTCGTTGGCTTCATTAAACTCCGAATTTCTAATCAAATCAAAAGTTTTCAAATACGGTGGGGCCTTCAGGTAACGATTCAGAGAATGTCGAAAGTTTTCGAGAGTGGATGTTTTGTACAATTCTCCGTCTTGTTTTCGGGCATCCAAATAAAAATGACTGAGTACCTCTGCTAACCTCTCGGCCGAGAATCGTTCGAATTCTTCACTCTGTCCCTTCTCTTTCAGGTAATACTTCAAAGTTCTGGCGGACGCTTTGTTCGATTTTTTTGTGTTGCTGGGAATAATATTAGCCCGCTTTTCAACAACTTCATCGTCCGTGTGAGACGCGAAACGTTTGCCTGATTCAGCCATTTTGTTTAGCAGACAATGGAATCTAGTGAACACCTGTTCGTTGCCCTTGGCGACGGGGGTATACGATATATATTCGACCAGCAAGTTGACAATACAGCATCACGCATGAGGTCTGTCAGCCAATCAAAAGTCTACATGCTTCTCTGAGATATGATAAAACCGACTATTCGATATTATACGTCGTGATCGTTATCAGACTCTGGTGTCACGGGTCAGAGGTTACGGCTTCTACACGTTTTTCACCTCAACTGTTTTATTGTGTTAAAAACTCCAATATGATGTCATTTTGCGCGGAACAAAATATCAACTGCTTCTCTGTATGTTTTCATGTAATGTGTACAGGGGGTATTTGGTAGAACGGTCAAGGCCTGTTGAACAGGTTACAGGTTCTGAGCTGTTAACAAATGAATTAGTTATGGGTAAGAACTATTATTGTTTATTAGCTGGTGACGTTGCGCTTTAATTCTTAACAGCAATTTGAAAACTATTTTCGTAATGTGAGGATGTCTCTTTAACTTATATCACTTAATTTGTTCCCACCGTGTGTAAATCACCATATTGCAGCTGATGAATTGAATTGTTGGAGAAAGAATTTGAACAGAATTATGTCAAACTGAACACGGAGACATTGCGGGTGCAAACAAAGATTAGGGCAATTAGGTGAATAAGATCAAGGGAATTATAGCTGGGGCAAAAGCAAACTTGAATTTAGGAGAAAACCCTAGAAAATACTTTCTTGGAGTGAAAAAATATAACTTATATATACGATTAAGTTAAATAATCACAAACTATATAATAGAGACAACATATGACGGTAAAAAAATAGACATGAACAAATGTTTTTCTATGAAAATCTCCACTGTAAGAAAAAACAGCAATTAGAATTATTACAGAAACTCTCTGCATATCCCATCATTGGAAACATCAGAATCCATCAAATTAGAGGGATTGGTCACATATGAGGAATTAAACCTAGCCGTTTAAACTAAAAATTAACGAAGCCCCGGATCGTATGGCTTTCCGCCTAAACTTCACAAAATAATCTGTCGAGAGCTAGGGAAGTTCGTATAACGCTCTATCACGAAATCTGTTTAAGAACTGGAGATCACTTACTCTGTTAAGAGTCACATATGAACTAGTCTCCTCGTGCACTGCAAATAGAATAAAATCGGTTCTGGATAAGATAATCCACTAAGACCTGAAAGGACTCGTCCAAATGAGATACATTGGATCAATTTATGATCTTATGTCAGAGACAAAGCTGAAAAATATCCCAGGATTATTACTGCTAGCTGATTTTGAAAAAGCTTTCGATACTGTGTCTTGGACATTTCTCGATGAAGTACTAAAACACTATAGTTTTGGGGAGTCTATCCGAGGATGGATCCGTACATGTTATCAAAATATTGAAAATATTCAAAACGCTCACGTCTCTCCATTTTTCCACAATACTTGCGGATACAGACAAGGTGATCCTATATCCCCGTATTTATTTCTATTGTGCGCAGAAATTTTAGGTATAATGATATGTTCGGATCCTAGTATCAGACAGTCGAGTTCAAAATAGGCCAATACGCTGATGTCAATCAGTTGACTCTTGACGGCTCACCTTCTTTAATAAGATCGTTGGACATCCTGGATTGATTTTATATTATATCTGATTTCAAAATAAACGTTGAAAAAAACAAGGCGACTTGAATGAGTTCACTTAGGGGATCCAACATAAAACAATGCGGGAAGGATTAGAATTTTCAACAATTAGTTTTAATGAAATATGGAAAATTAACAATTTAGCAAAATTAAAACAGCTGAAAACAGAATTGAACTTATTCACCTCTTTCTAGCCTTGCCAGACCCACCAAAACAGTTTATCAAATAGGTCAATGCACTATTATTTAAATTCATTTGGCACGGGGGGAAACAAAATATAATAACTCAAAACTACATAGGGTGGTCTGAGCATGGTAAGCATACGGTACATAATTTTATTCAGTCTCAAAATATCATGGATTAGACGGTACTTTTTCAGAATAGAAAACTGTCAAATATCATAAACCAAGATTTATCTCCATATGTATGGTAAGTCCGGAGTGAATATACTAGGGATCGCATCGATCCAAAATCTCTTCTGGAAAAATACAGTTGAAGCCTGGATTATTCTACAAAAAAAAAGACTAGGTCCATTAAGGACTAATTTATACTGGGATTAAACCAAATGAGCTGGTTTATAATAATAAACCAACTAATTTGGTTCAATCCCAGTCTAAATTAGTCACTTTTCATCAAAGACTGATCTCAAACAGATATTTTAGGAATCAGACGCATCTTGGGTTCTAACGGCGAGTTTGTTCCATTTAACCATTTAAATTACGTTGAGAGATAGATGTAAATTAAAAGGCTCTTACCTAGATTATATACGGATAGTTAAATCAATTTTCGATTAATTGAATGAAATTAATAGAAAATGAATCCACAAATATCGAAAATTAACTCGACAATAGGAACTACAAACAGACTGCTGGTAAGACAGGTCAAATGATGCAGATTATTTTATGACAGTTTAATTATCGTAGACGAACCTAACCTGATTATAGAGCAAATGAAAAATGGAACTCATTTGTCAACATTCACTTGCAAATAAATTGGGATGAAGTGTATAAGAATAATTTTTCTATTACAAAAGAGTCAAAACTTTTTCAATATAGAACTGCCACAGGATTCTTTGTACAAATGCATTTTTGAACACAATTGGAAAGAGAGAACACAATGATTGTACGTAATGCAAAGAAGAAAAAGAGGCCACATTCATATTCTGTCCCATCGTTAAAACTTTTGGAATGAAGAACAAAAATAGATAAATGAGACTGAACATTCTTATGCACTATATCAAATATAAGCAACCATTCTTAATCATCCATCTATTTTAAAGTTAAGGAATCTGGTGAACATGCTCCGTGAACAGTATAAGAATGAAAAAAATCAATAAAACAGGAGAAAAATTCCGTAAAAATGAAAGCTCGTCAGTTTAATGATTTGAATTTCTATTATCTATTACAAAAGTTTATATTTACCTGATAAACCCCGAATGAATTGTATGAATGGGTATGTGTATATGTATGTACTTGTATGTCTAAATTTTGTGTATTTAGTGATGATCATATTGTATTAATCTGTATTTGTCTATACGTGATGAATAATAATAATAATATGTGGTGGTCGCATATGGTGTCCATAACTTAACAATGTGTTATCTTTCCGAAATTCTGCATTTATAGACATCAATAACTTCACAGTTGAAATTAACATCTGTGTTATCTTTTACTGAAAAACAGATGGTATACGATAAGGCGGGATTCTGGCCTATGCGTGGTGCGGTTGTAATCGAAAAAATAAAATGACGTAAAAATAATTGTGTTTTAATTTAACGGCGGGAGAAAATTACATGTACACAATATGTGACAATTCTAGCTCGATTGCGTTTTCTTTATAGTTATAACATGAAATTGAAATATGCAACATGTGCTATTTCGCGCAAAAAGGGTCTAAATCAGTCATTCTAACACACATTTAATACACGAAGGACCTCTTGGATCAAAACGATTTTCCAGCGGTGGCGATATAACGCCACCGCACATCACCAGGTGTATTTTTATGTCTCGATTTAGATCCCCTTTTTACGAAATATCAGATTCTGTGGATTTCAGTCCCATGTCATAACTATAATCATGCACAGCCCAGTCGAGCCAGAACTTTCACATATTGTGTACATATATACCCGTAACTCAGTTTTGCTCTCAGGTGCATTCGTTGTGATTGTTTCATTACTGCACTTTGAAAGAAAATGTGTACTTTTATATTTCTCTACTATCGATATATAAAATGACCTCTGATGATCAATCAGATATTGGATATCGGAGGAATATTTTCCATGTAATGAGTCTGTTGATGAACATTCTCCAAAGCGATGCTTATTCTGTTTTGCAGCTTTGTCTCTGCCAGAACAAGCAGGAACCGAGCAAAATAGCGAGGATGTTGTGTCAGATGTTGTGTCAGCACTTGTCTCGGGGACAAGATCGCTGGGAATGGAAGAGAACGAGAGCCGATATTTCAACCGTGTATTTGCTTCTATACAATAATATACAATTGGTGAGACGAAAGCCTTCGAAATTCATAAAATAATGATAAAGATCTAGATAAATGTCACAATCCTATATCAACTATCTATAACTATCTGTCGCCGAATCGGCAAGATCTTATATTAAAACATCATTACAGCCACATGCCACACTGGTTCATTGCTAACATCCAATAAATTTTGGAGTTGAAAAATCTCAGATTATTCATCCATTCCTTTAAAGCGTCGCATCCCCCACCGCGAGTAGACCATCCTCTTTCTGTTTGATTAGGATACAATCTAAACAGCTCGAACAATAGGCTGGTTCAGTCGAACCGATAGTTTCCGATGTAGAGGATGGAGAAGAGGTTATTTCATTGGACAGACATATCAGAAAATAAGAAAATATAGGCGTTTATGGGTACGTCTTCCATGTAAGAGATCACGAAACGAATAATGGGGCCCCTCCCCCCAACAATACAAAAGGAAACAATTATAAGGGTAGTGAATGGGCTTTCTTTTCCCTGTGAGACAGTTTGCAGAATATAAAAGGATATATTCTGCCGGACGACAGATTGCTGCGACAGTTAGGAACTATTTGTCCTGAACGACAGATTGCTGCGACAGTTTGAACCTCTTTCTTTGGCGACAGTTTGCAGCGACACTTTGAAACTTTTTCCTCAGCTATAGCTTGCAGCGCCACTTTGGCAAGGTATATTATCTCGGACGACAGATTGCTGCGACAGTTTGAAACTGTTTTTCCTGTGCGACAGATTGCAGCGACACATTGAAACCATTTTTCCTGAGCGACAGATTGCAGCGACACTTTGACAAGGTGTATTTCCTCAGGCGACAGTTTGCAGCGACACTTTTGGAAGGTATATTCTCTCGGATGACAGATTGCTGCGACAGTTTGAAACCATTTTTCCCGAGCGACAGTTTGCAGCGACACTTTGACCAGCTATATTCTGTGGGACGACAGATTGCTGCGACAGTTTGAAACTGTTTTTCTTGAACGACAGATTGCTGCGACAGTTTGAGACAAAGCGATTGACCTGTCTATTTCATTCGGGGAAGAACTGGTGGGGTCATGTCTTTCAACCTCGACTGTGAAGTCAAAACAAACACGGCTATCAACATCAGAGATCAAAACAATCCAACAGGATGCAATATATGACATCTGCTATTCTCTCAGATGTGGGCGAGTGTCAAAGCGGTGGTAGGGAGGAATGTATGTGAGGTCGAGTGACAAAGCGGTGTTAGGGAGGAATGTAGTGAAGTCGAGTGTCAAAGCGGCGTTAGGGAGGAATGTATGTGAGGTCGTGTCAAAGCGGTGTTAGGGAGGAATGTACGTGAATTTGAGTGTCGAAGCGGTGTTAGGGAGGAATGTATGTGAAGTCGAGTGTCAAAGCAGTGTTAGGGAGGAAGGTATGTGAAGTCGAGTGTCAAAGCGGTTAGGGAGAAGTGTACGTGAAGTCGAATGTCAAATGTATGTTTAGTTCAATGTCAAAGTGGTGTTAGGGAGGATTGTATGTTAAGTCGAGTGTCAACCAGTGTTAGGCAGGAATGTATGTGAAGTAGAGTGTCAAACGGTGTTAGGGAGGAATGTACATGGAGTCGAGAAGTTGAGTGTCAAAGCAGTGTTAGGGAGGAATGTACATGAAGTCAAGTGTCAAAGCGGTGTTATGGAGGAATGTATGTGAAATCGACTGTCAAAGCGGTCTTAGGGAGGAATGTATGTGAGGTCGAGTGTCAAAGCAGTGTTACGGAAGAATGTATGTGAAGTCGAGTGTCAAAGCGGTGCTAGGGAGGAATGTGTGTGAGGTCGAGTGTCAAAGCGGTGTTAGGGAGGAATGTGTGTGAAGTCGAGTGTCAAAGCGGTGTTAGGGAGGAATGTACGTGAGGTCGTGTGTCAAAGCGGTGTTAGGGAGGAATGTAAGACGAGTGTCAAAGCGGTGTTGGGGAGGAATGTATGTGAGGTCGAGTGTCAAAGCGGTGTTAGGGAGGAATGTATGTGATGTCGAGTGTCAAAGCGGTGTTAGGGAGGAATGTACGTGAAGTAGAGTGTCAAAGCGGTGTTAGGGAGGAATGTATGTCGGGTCGAGTGTCAAAGCGGCATTAGGACTTAGGGTTAGGTATGGTTCATAACTATCAGGTTTAGGGCCATTTCAGCTATAGAAGTCATATAGTTTCTCCACCAAAGCGTAACTAGGGTAATGTCGAAGCTGGGTGTTCTGCATGAGTGTGCTTCAAGTTGACTTTCAAAGCACTCTTACGAAGGAATGTATCTGAAGTGCAGTGTCAAAGCGGTGTTAGGGAGGAATGTACATGGAATCGAGTGTCAAAGCGGTGTTAGGGAGGAATGTATGTCAAGTTGAGTGTCAAAGCGGTGTTAGGAGGAATGTACATGAAGTCGAGTGTCAAAACGGTGTTAGGGAGGAATGTATGTGAGGTCGACTGTCAAAGCGGTGTTAGGGAGGAATGTATGTGAGGTCGAGTGTCAAAGCAGTGTTAGGGAGGAATGTATATGAAGTCGAGTGTCAAAGCGGTGTTAGGGAGGAATGTAGGTGAGGTCGAGTGTTAAAACGGTGTTAGGGAGGAATGTACTTGAAATCAAGTGTCAAAGCGGTGTTAGGGAGGAATGTACATGGAGTCGAGAAGTTGAGTGTCAAAGCAGTGTTGGGGAGGAATGTACATGAAGTCGAGTGTCAAAGAGGTGTTAGGGAGGAATGTATGGGAGGTCGACTGTCAAAGCGGTGTTAGGGAGGAATGTATGTGAGGTCGAGTGTCAAAGCCGTGTTAGGGAGGAATGTATGTGAAGTCGAGTGTCAAAGCGGTGTTAGGGAGTAGGGAGGAATGTACATGGAGTCGAGTGTCGAAGCGGAGTTAGGGAGGAATGTATGTGAAGTTGAATGTCAAAGCAGTGTTAGGGAGGAATGTACATGAAGTCGAGTGTCAAAGCGGTGTTAGGGAGGAATGTATGTGAGGTCGACTGTCAAAGCGGTGTTAGGGAGGAATGTATGTGAGGTCGAGTGTCAAAGCCGTGTTAGGAGGAATGTATGTGAAGTCGAGTGTCAAAGCGGTGTTAGGCAGGAACGTATGTGAAGTCGAGTGTCAAAGCGGTGTTACGGAGGAATGTATGTGAGGTGGAGTGTCAAAGCGGTGTTAGGGAGGAATGTATATGAGGTCGAGTGTCAAAGCGGTGTTAGGGACGAATGTACGTGATGTCGAGTGTCAAAGCGGTGTTAGGGAGGAATGTATGTGAGGTCAAGTGTCAAAGCGGGATTAGGACTTAGGGTTAGGTATGCTCCGTAACTATCAGGTTTAGGGTCATTTCAGCTATACAAGTCAGATAATTTCTCCATCAAAGCATAACTAGGCTAATGTCAAAGCTGAGTGTTCGTCATGAGTGTGCTTGAAGTTGACTTTCAAAGCACTGTTCTAGCGGTATTGTCGTTATCAAGTACGTCCGTCCATCCGTACGTACATGTACATAGTGAGATCTCTGCAAAACGGTTTCATCACCGATCAATTCCAAATTTAATATGCTCACTTATCTAGTCAGTGGCCAGAAGGCTATTGAATTTCGACCTGATTGGGCGGAAACCTTGGAGCCCATCTTTAACTTTTGGAAAATCGTTAGGTCAGCATTCAGGGATGTAGAAAGGTGCCAGTGTTCACATGTGCAATCCATCTCCAAACAGAACATACCCGGTCAAAGTGTCGCTGCAATCTGGTACTCGGGAAACACAGTTTCAAACTGTCGCAGCAATCTGTTGCTCAGGAAAAACGGTTTCAAACTGTCGCAGCAATCTGTCGTTTGAGAGAATATACCTTGCCAAAGTGTCGCTGCAATATGTCACTCAGGAAAAATGGTTTTAATGTGTCGCTGCAATCTGTCGCTCGGGAAAAACAGTTTCAAACTGTCGCAGCAATCTGTCGCTCAGGAAAAACGGTTTCAAACTGTCGCAGCAATCTGTCGTTTGAGAGAATATACCTTGTCAAAGTGTCGCTGCAATATGTCGCTCAGGAAAAATGGTCTCAAACTGTCGCAGCAATCTGTCGTTCAAGAAAAACAGTTTCAAACTGTCGCAGCAATCTGTCGTCCCACAGAATATAGCTGGTCAAAGTGTCGCTGCAAACTGTCGCTCGGGGAAAAATGGTTTCAAACTGTCGCAGCAATCTGTCATCCGAGAGAATATACCTTCCAAAAGTGCCCCTGCAAACTGTCACCTGAGGAAATACGCCTTGTCAAAGTGTCGCTGCAATCTGTCGCTCAGGAAAAATGGTTTCAATGTGTCGCTGCAATCTGTCGCACAGGAAAAACAGTTTCAAACTGTCGCAGCAATCTGTCGTCCGAGATAATATACCTTGCCAAAGTGCCGCTGCAAGCTATCGCTGAGGAAAAACAGATTCAAACTGTCGCAGCAATCTGTCGTCCCACAGAATATACCCGGTCAAAGTGTCGCTGCAATCTGGCGCTCGGGAAAAACAGTTTCAAACTGTCGCAGCAATCTGTCGCTCAGGAAAAACAGTTTCAAACTGTCGCAGCAATCTGTCGTTTTAGAGAATATAACTTGCCAAAGTGTCGCTGCAATATGTCGCTCAGGAAAAATGATCTCAAACTGTCGCAGCAATCTGTCGTTCAAGAAAAACAGTTTCAAACTGTCGCAGCAATCTGTCATCCCACAGAATATAGCTGGTCAAAGTGTGGCTGCAAACTGTCGCTCGGGAAAAATGGTTTCAAACTGTCGCAGCAATCTGTTATCCGAGAGAATATACCTTCCAAAAGTGTCGCTACAAACTGTCGCCTGAGGCAATACACCTTGTCAAAGTGTCGCTGCAATCTGTCACTCAGGAAAAATGGTTTCAATGTGTCGCTGCAATCTGTCGCACAGGAAAAACAGTTTCAAACTGTCGCAGCAATCTGTCGTCCGAGATAATTTACCTTGCCAAAGTGCCGCTGCAAGCTATCGCTGAGGAAAAACAGATTCAAACTGTCGCAGCAATCTGTCGTCCCACAGAATATACCCGGGCAAAGTGTCGCTGCAATCTGGCGCTCGGGGAAAAACAGTTTCAAACTGTCGCAGCAATCTGTCGCTCAGGAAAAACGGTTTCAAACTGTCGCAGCAATCTGTCGTTTGAGAGAATATACCTTGTCAAAGTGTCGCTGCAATATGTTGCTCAGGAAAAATGGTCTCAAACTGTCACAGCAATCTGTCGTTCAAGAAAAACAGTTTCAAACTGTCGCAGCAATCTGTCGTCCCACAGAATATAGCTGGTCAAAGTGTCGCTGCAAACTGTCGCTCAGGAAAAATTGTTTCAAACTGTCGCAGCAATCTGTCATCCGAGAAAATATACCTTCCAAAAGTGTCGCTGCAAACTGTCACCTGAGGAAATACACCTTGTCAAAGTGTCGCTGCAATCTGTCGCTCAGGAAAATGGTTTCAATGTGTCGCTGCAATCTGTCGCTCGGGAAAATCAGTTTCAAAATGTCGCAGCAATCTGTCGCTCAGGAAAAACGGTTTCAAACTGTCGCAGCAATCTGTCGTTTGAGAGAATATACCTTGTCAAAGTGTCGCTGTAATATGTCGCTCAGGAAAAATGGTCTCAAACTGTCACAGCAATCTGTCGTTCAAGAAAAACAGTTTCAAACTGTCGCAGCAATCTGTCGTCCCACAGAATATAGCTGGTCAAAGTGTCGCTGCAAACTGTCGCTCGGGAAAAATGGTTTCAAACTGTCGCAGCAATCTGTCATCCGAGAGAATATACCTTCCAAAAGTGTCGCTGCAGTGTTGGCATGTCCAATGCATCTCCAAACAGGAGATACTCGGTCAAAGTGTCGCTGCAAACTGTCGCTCAGGGAAAACAGTTTTAAACTGTCGCAGCAAACTGTCGTTTGAGAGAATACACATTGTCAAATTGTCACTGCAATTTGTCCCTCAGGTAAAATGATTTCAAACTGTCGCAGCAATCTGTCGTCCGAGAGAATATACCCTCTCAAAGTGTCGCTGCAATCTGTCGCTCAGGAAAAATGATTTCAAACTATCGCAGCAATCTGTCGTTCCAGGGATAACAGTCTAAAACTGGTTATACTTCTGTATCTTAACTTCCATGTTTTCAGGTTTGCTCAAAGTCTTGCTGTTTTTGGCAGAAATTAAAATTTCAAACTGTCGCTCTAAACTGTCGTCCTTGGAAATGGTCTCACACTGCCTTCACTACTACATCCCGCATTTCGTGATCCCTTACATGGAAGACCCACCCGTTTATGAGAAAATACAAATTTGAAAACTTCGAACATGCAGACAGTCGAGATATTTGCCATACCGTTTTGATGGTATATTTCGACAGAATTCTTGACTCCTTTGGTAAGGGTTAAGAATCTTAACTGTGGTGTCAAATTTAGAACATATAGCAAATCACTGATTATTCATGTCTTAAATGTAACACATTTTCAGATTTTTTGATATTCGATATTTTGGAGAAAACCAACAGCGACAGCACTACTGTTGGGGATGGATATACCAATCTTCAATTAGTCACAAAGTCCATGCAATCTACTAGTTTTCTACTATCACTGATTCATCAGCTTGACTAGGCATGCAGTATTATCGATAATAAACGAAAGAAACGTGCACAATATACGAACGATGGCAACAGTTCATAAAAGGCGTTATCGTGGCACACATAAGATGATTGTTCTATACATGTTACCAACCTGTCTGAGAATTCAGTCCAAAACGTTCCAAGAAAGTTATAAGTATACGGTGTTTTAGAGTTTGTTAGAGCATGATCCATTTCTGTAAACTGCAAACCGTTAATCACACACACTATTGTCAATCAATGGAAAAGTCACAACGTCAGGCAGAAAGTTCGGGGAAGTCCAGGCAGGGCATATATCACAACACAATTATGTGCAATCAATATCCATACATAGGGCTCTGTTAAGCGAAACGAATCAAACTGTACCTGTATATTGTATCCGCGGAATGGACTCCTTCCGGAGGTTTCTGGCACAAGCTGTCACGTCACCAACGAAGAGGCAGAGCACGGGAATCCATAAAACATGTCGCTGTTATATAAAGAAACATTTTTCTGGGCCGATCACATCTCAGTGGCGTAGATATACTCAGAATGTGAAATCGAACAGTTTAATTGGCGTGGCCTGATGAAATATTTTTTAACTGTTCAAGGCTCAAATCACACACACATAATACAGATGACAATTTGGCATACCTGGATAGTTTGTGTGTAATCGTGGACATCATTTTGGAATATCAAGGCAGTTCAAAGAGAACATACACGAGGAGGAATTGAAGAGGATTGCCAAAGTCACCAAGGTCAACACACGGGAACCAAACGTTTTCACTGGTCACCGTCCGGGTGAACACTCCATTGAGTGCAGGAATAGAAAGGGAGGCCGATGCAAGAAGATGAGGAGTTTATTATTATCATACACAAAGATTTAACTTCATATGTATGGCAAGTCGGGAGTGATTATACTAAAGAAGGGATCGCATCGATCCAAAATCCCTTCTGCGAAAATACATTTGTGGCCTGGAATATTCTACGTCCAACTTCCATTAAGGATATTATAAACCAACCAATTTGGTTTAATCCCAGTCTAAATTATAGTCACTTTTCATCAAAGACTGATATCAAAAATGTATTTTAGGAATCAGGCGCATCTTGGATTCTAACGGCGAGTTTGCTCCATTTAACGTGTTGGGAGATCGATTTAACTGTCTTTATATAATCTAGGTAAGTTCCTTCTAATTTATATCTGTTCCTGATGATTGGAAAAAAATAGAAAATGAATCCACAAATATCGATCATGCACTCGTTTCCCCGACAATAGCCACTAGAAACACAATGCTGGTAAGACAAGTCAAATGATGCAGATTATTTTATAATATTTTAAATAACGTAGATCAATACAAATGAAAAATGGAACTCATTTATCAACATTCACTCGCAAACAATTTTCTGCGATAAATGAGACAAAACTTATAGATTTTCAATATAGAATTGCCACAGGATTCTCTTTACAAATGCATTTTTTGAACACAATCGGAAAGAGAGAACACAATGCTTGTACGTATTGTAAGGAAGAAAAAGAGGCCACATTCAAATTCTGTCCTAGCGTTAAAACTTTTGGAATGAACAACAAAAATGGATAAATGAAACTGTGAACATTTTTATGCAGTGTATCAAATGATAAAATAATACATTTGTGGATGATAGAACAACATTTTCTCAACATGCTAATCCTAATAACTCATATATACTCTGGTGAACATGCTTCGTGAACAGTATCAGAATGAAAAGTTAGCTGCTCCCATCAATAAAACACGAGACAAATGCCGTAAAAGTGGTGTTTGGTACAAGACTATTTAACAAATGAAAGCTTGTCAGAATAATAATATGAATTTCTATTATCTACTACAAAAGTTTATACTCACCTGATAAGATCTGAATTTATTGTATGAACCGGTGAGTCTGTATTTGTGTGTCTTTCTGGTGTGTGTTTGGTGATGTTCATATTGTATTAATCTGTATTTGTGCATACGTGAATAATAAAAATATGGTGGTCGGATATGGTGTCCAAAAATTAACGTGTTATCTTTCTTTGGGATAAAGAATGACGAAAGTCTGCATTTATAGACATCAATAACTTCACAGTTGAAATCCTGCCTGACAGCAGACATCTGTGTTATCTTTTACAGAAAAAAGAGATGGTACGATGAGGCGGGATTCTGGCCTATGGGTGGTGCGGTTGAAATCGAACGAATAAAATGTCCTAAAAACAATTATGTTTCAATGTAACGGCAAGAGAAAATACATGTACACAATGTGTGACAATTCTAGTTCGATTGCGTTATGTTTATAGTTATAACATGCAATTGAAATATGGAACACGTGCTATTTCGCGCAAAAAGGGTCTAAATCGAGTCATTCTAACACACATTTAATACACGATCAAAACAATTTTGCAGCAGTGGCGATATAATGCCACCGCACATCACCAAGTTAAATGGCGTTTTGGTCCAAATGTGTATTTTTATGTCTCGATTTAGATCCCCTTTTCACGAAATATCAGATTCTGCGGATTTCAATCCCATGTCATAACTATAATCACAACCCAGTCGAGCCAGAACTTTCACATATTGTGTACATATATACCCGTAACTCAGTTTTGCTCTCAGGTGCATTCGTTGTGATTGTTTCATTACTGCACTTTGACAGAAATTGTGTACTTTTATATTTCTCTACGATCGATATATAAAATGACTCTGATGATAAATCAAATATTGGAGTGGCTCGGATATCGGAGGAATATTTTCCATGTAATGAATCTGCTGATGAACATTCTCCAAAGCGATGCTTTTGCAGCTTTGTCTCTGCCAGAACAAGCAGGAACCGAGCAAAATAGCGAGGATGTTGTGTCAGATGTTGTGTCAGCACTGGTCCCTGGGACAAGATTGCTGGGAATGGAAGAGAACGACAGCCGATGTTTCAGCCGTGTATTTGCTTCCATACAATAATATACAAATTGGTGAGACGAAAGCCTTCGAAATTCACAAAATAATGATAAAGATCTAGATAAATGTCACAATCTTATATCAACTATATATAACTATCTGTCGCCGAATCGGCAAGATCTTATATTAAAACATCATTACAGCCACATGCCACACTGGTTCATTGCTAACATCCAATAAATTTTGGAGTTGAAAAATCTCAGATTATTCATCCACAACTGTGGTGTCAAATTCAGAACATATAGCAAATCACTGATATAGCAAATTTTTGATATTCGATATTTTGGAGAAAACCAACAGCAACAGCACTACTGTTAGGGATGGATGTTCCCCGGCCTTATATTTTCACATCTTATATATATTGAGCTGTCCATATATGGCATATTTCATCGTTTCAGCTATTGGCGTTCAGCTATTTTCATGTCTCTTGGAGAGTGAACTCGAAATATGATATGATCAAGTATCTAGATTGCATTCCTGATATAATTATTTGCATGCTAGAAATCGATATCTCTGGGTTTTATCCTTCACTTTGTTCTGGTAATGGAGATTGAATTGTTGATAACATCTTCGAGATGGGATTGTTTTTATGACACACTGGCGATCGGGATTCTGAAATGACAACCTGGAGATTGAATTGTTGATATGGAGACGGAATTGTTGATAGAACGTCTTGGGGTCATGTTTCTCTAATTTATTGATGAAATAACTTTTGAGAGAAAAACTAATTTACTTGTCAGTGAAAATCGAACTAAAGATCACTCCATCATTGTCATCGGGACTCTTCATTATTTACTTGTAAATTAATGACCCAGGACCCTTGGTTCTCTCGTTCATATAAATCCATCAATTGATGTACAATATGTATTTGCACGAAGACCAACCATAATAAAGCACTCGGGGAGACAACCTTCAATATTGGCGTCACCACTCATTGGGACAATCTTTAATATTGACGTCACCACTCAGTGGGACAACCTTCAATATTGGCGTCACCACTCAGTGGGACAACCTTTAATATTGGCGTTACCACTCAGTGGGACAACCTTTAATATTGGCGTCACCACTCAGTGGGACAATCTTTAATATTGACGTCACCACTCAGTGGGACAACCTTTAATATTGGCGTCACCTTTCAGTGGGACAACCTTTAATATTGGCGTCACCACTCAGTGGGACAACCTTTAATATTGGCGTCAACACTCAGTGGCACAACCTTTAATAATGGCGTCACCACTCAGTGGGACAACCTTTAATATTGACGTCATCGTACAGAGAGATAACCTTTAATATTGGCGTCGTCTCTCAGTGGGACAACCTTTAATATTGGCGTCACCACTCAGTGGGACAACCTTTAATATTGGCGTCACCACTCAGTGGGAGAACCTTTAATATTGGCGTCACCACTCAGTGGGGCAACCTTTAATATTGACGTCACCGTACAGAGAGATAATAGAGAAGAAAAGCAACTCCGAGTAGGGATGACAATTTCATTCTGTATATTTCGCTATTAGTTATAGCATCTTCAGCAGTGAACAAAGTTACAAACAGCTCTATACGTACAGTATATATACAAGGTATAATGTGATGTTAGCCAATACACATATATGAATGGGTAAGCCAGTAATGTCAGTCAGATTGGACAGATATTAAAATGTCATTTTCAGAAAATTGCTGTAGACACTCTAGTCCTAGCAAAGCCGACAGACTTCTCATTAATCTTAAATAAGCTAAATTCATTCCACAAACAACTTAAATTCACTTTTGATGATTTTGTTGGTTCTGAAGACATACACTTTTTGGATATCACTATATCAAATTCTGGTACTACAGTTTACCGAAAACCCACTCACACTGGCCAGTACATTCATGCGGATAGTTTTGAGCCTTGGTCAAGAAGAACAGCCTGGGTTAGATCACTTGTTTTCAGAGCACATAAGAGTTGTGGCAGTCCTATTAACCTAATAAGGGAATTGTCTATCATTAGGAAATTTATGTCTTGGAATGGATTCTCCAGACATACCGCCAGAAAATTAGTGGATAATTTAACAAACAAATACAGCTTACCGAGAGTAGCTACCAGGTCTACCTAAAACAAATTTCTTTGTCAACAACAAGGACCCCACCCCCACAACATATAGAAGCTCCATTATATATAAATGTTCATGTCCAGGATGCGAATCAGAGTACATCGGCAAAACAGACAGATGTTTTATTGCGCGCCTGAAAGAACATGCTTCTTCCAAATCCGAGGTGTTTAACCATGTAAGCCAGTGCGACAATTTTAGTTACATTCGTCAAATGTTTGATTTAGCAAATGGCTCTTTTGACGATGACCCGATCTCTTTGTTGTCCCTTATAGAATCAAACACTAAAATTATTGATACAGCAGCTCACTGGTCTCAAGTGTTATTCAAGGAAGCCTTAGCCATACGCCGGCACAAACCAATTTTAAACCAAAGTTTGAAAGCATCAAAGGATTTAAAATTATTTCGGTAATATCATTTATAGATTAACCAGTTTTCTTTTCATAAATTAGATTGTGTATCGTTTCATAATTGTATATTGCCGTGCAAGTTACAACATTTGTAGATTCCCATCAATTCTAATGTGGATTGCCAAGAGAATTATACCTATATTATCTTAAGATGACAGTCCTTATCTGAACATGACATGTAGAAATATTCAATGTAGATATATACGCGCTATATCGCCATACTTTATTCATTGTGTATTGTTGTCATCAATTAGATTGTGTATTGTATCACCTGTAATCACAACATTTGTATATTGCCATCTCTTAACATTTAATGTCTACAACAATTTTCTGAAAATGACATTTTAATATCTGTCCAATCTGACTGACATTACTGGCTTACCCATTCATATATGTGTATTGGCTAAGATCACATTATACCTTGTATATATACTGTACGTATAGAGCTGTTTGTAACTTTGTTCACTGCTGAAGATGCCATAACTAATAGCGAAATATACATAAGGAAATTGTCATCCCTACTCGGAGTTGCTTTTCTTCTCTATTATTGGAAAATCATCAGTGGTTCCAATGGATACAGAGAGATAACCTTCAATATTGGCGTCACCACTCAGTGGGACAACCTTTAATATTGACGTCACCACTCAGTGGGACAACCTTTAATATTGGCGTCACCACTCAGTGGGACAACCGTTAATATTGACGTCACCTTACAGAGAGATAACCTTTAAAGTTTCTACCAAATGGTCTCATTTAATACCGGTTTACTGTTATGGGAATGGTCGAAATTAAATTATCCCTGAAGTATACATTATGACACAGGGACTGGATCCAGTCTGTGCTGACCTATGACGTTTGAGTCTGATTATGATCGTTCGTGGCAAGCAATCGTTGTGAGTGTTCTATGTGACATTTGTATTGTAACGCCAACGTCACAAGGCCTGTTATTGTTTCCCGTTCTCAAACCTGTTATTGTTTTGCTCGGCCTGTAATAGGTGTATTGCAAATAAATTCAAAAATTCAAGGCTCAAACGTAATGCTTTCGTTGACGTCATGATGATGCCGTCATACCCAGTTGTTGTGCTACGTACGTCACAATAGGACATAAGACACAACCGACTAGTCCATATTATACCACTTGATAGTAATCAGACTCTGACGTCAGAGGTTACGACTTCAATACTATTTCCATCACATGTGTTTTATTAATTTAAAAAATCGAATTTGATTTCATTTTTCAAAGAAAAAAATACTTTAAACAGCCTCTCAGAATGTTTTCATGAACGTGTGCATGGGGTATTCGGTAGAACCTTTAATGTTGACGTCACCACTACTACGGCGATGACAAGATGTGATTGGCTGTTTTGTGCTCGTTCGTAGGTATGTCTGTTTGTATTGCTGTAGCCGTATCCATGAGAGAACAACAAATGCTACTAGTATGTCGTCGGGTGTTTTAACATGGGCCAGTTCATCTTTCTATTTGGAATGAATTGATAGAGCAGAGCTCCGTACATTTATTCTGTCCTCATATTAGTCGGTGTACTGAACTGCCCACTGTATAACCTGTGCCCCTTCAACCAGAAGGCTGGTATCATTTTACCTTCAGGCTAACGCGGTTAATAATTCATAACGGAGTACATTAAATATCGCTAATGGCATCTGGGTATGTTCGCTCAGTCTAATAATACCACATAGCATGTGAACATTTATCATCCAGGACACGAAAAGTTCACTGTAGCTTCTATACTCAAGCTGTATTACGGATATTCATGTTCTAGGAAGGAAATATACAGTAGCCAATCTACACGATCATACTACTATTTGAATGTTGAGCTCCCAGGCGAATCACGCTGAAAGCTTCCGTAAATATTTGCAACTATACTTTGACCAATATAAGCAATGTAACATTGTCTTACTTATACGAAGAAACTTGATACTTACAGAAAACATGCCTGACTAATTCAACACGGGTTCTCTTCATTTTGCAGAGTGAGAGCCGAACTACCCAAAAGTGAGAGGCGAGCTACCCAGAAGTGAGAGCCGAACTACCCGGAAATGAGAGCCGAGCTACACAGAAATGAGAGCTGAACTACCCAGAAGTGAGAGCCGTGCGTGGCGAGTCCAGACATGGTGCTCACATCAGCTTTGGTTAGGACGACACTGTGAACACTTCTTCACTATTTTTACGCAAACAAATGCCATCCTGATCTCTTAGCCCTAAATCAAAACCCACTTATGACCCCGTTCACAAACATCTGCTATCGAAAGAACATAACAAGGACGATTGTAAAAGATTGCGGCACACTGACAAGAAGTCACGTAGTGTGTTTGCGTTCCCAAGTCTTTTATTCAAGCCATATGGCTGGTTCCGTTCTCAAACCTGATTTTTTCACTGCCAAAAATACCCTACTTATTTAAGATAATGCCCTAAAATTTTCTTGAAATAAGATAATTTTTACTCAAAATAAGTTAAATTTTAAGAAAATTTTAAGATTCTTGTTTAAGTAAAATATACTTACCCCACTCCAACTTTTACTTCAACAAGAAAAAAAAATCTTAAAATTTTCTTAAAATTTAACTTATTTTGAGTAAAAATTATCTTATTTCAAGAAAATTTTAGGGCGTTATCTTAAATAAGTAGGGTATTTTTGGCAGTGTATAGCCTCAGATAGAATCAATTTTTATCCCCTTTGATCCAGTTCATATTTGATTCGGATCTCCAAACCCCTATTCTACACTCATGTTAGACTCGTTCGTCAATGTCCTTATTCAAACTCCCATAGCCTACCTATGTCTCTCGCTCTCAAGTCCCCAACGTCAGTATGTGACTCGGGCCTCAAAAGTCTTGTTCTAAACTCAGACATGACCTTTTTTCAAAGCCATGCTCACAAGCTTTCTATTTAAGGCCAATTTATGTCCCATACATGTATGTAGGGCATATGGACTGGTTCGCAAGCCCAGGGATTTCCCTAGAAAGATAGGCGAAAATTATATGTCGTTCCTTCTATACCAAACAGAAAACAGACGCAGTTTCCAAAGCGGCTTTTCTTGAAAATAAACAATAACGAAGAAAGAAAGAAGACACAGGAGAGGCGAGCACCCCTGTGAAATCATTGTGAAACCAGTATCTAAACCCAGGCTCTTCCCTCTAAATGTCTAAAGCTGGTCTGTAAAGTTGACATTTCACTTTTCGGACAAGGACCACGCTCTCAAAACTACTGTGTACAAAAAGTACACAAAGTGTGACAAAAATTACCATGCACAGCGGTGTGCACCTTTTTTACACACTTTTGTGTAAGTCTTGTACACATCGATGTGTACTTTTGGCATAATTTGCTTGGAGAAGTCTACAAAGCAGTGTATAAATTGTACACACTACGTTATGTATGATATTTTTTGCCACACTTTGTGTACTTTTTGTACACAGTAGTTTTGAGAGAGCATGCATCATGCTCAGCCCTCACTCGTTTTGAATAGTGTTTGGGTTAAGGGAGTAGAGGACATTAAATTCCATGCTCTCATGGTGTTAATAACTTGGTGATTTGTAGAAATTGTTTTTCACAACAGGCTGAATTTCTTAGCAAAAGTATCCAGACACCTCAAAATAGGATAAAATAAACGAGAGTCTGCTTGCTATCTGACAAAACAGAACAACTGTTCAGTTGCGAACCGCACAGTACTGACTGGTGAATATTTCGCTGTGTACTTCCTTAAGTAAACATAAGTCCTATGTTCCCTTTGATATTAGATAGCACGTATAGATTATCATCATTTATAATATCAGTAAGTTTGTGTATAATCGTACATCTAATTTTCTCGTATACATATTAGAGATGTCTATATCTGGAGACGCCACTCTCTTAAATAATTCGATTGGCATTACGAATTAAAATCAATCTATTAGAGTGCGGATTTCAGTTCCTTAGGATCTATTAGGTTGATCTTTCGTTAGATTCAGTATGCTCTTGTACATTCTAATGAATTGAAAATAATTCCAATGGAACCGAAAGATTTACGTTTTAAACTGTGAAGATTAGATCTTGTCCCTAATTCCAATCTTCTCAAATTAAAATATCAATCTTTCGGTGCGATTGAAATTATTTTCGACCGAAAAGGAACAGGATGAAGCTGATGTAGACTGAAAATTAAATCTAATGTTTTGATTTTCAATCGAAATAGTTCGGTTAATAATTCCAATCTAATTATATAAGAGAGTCCTGGAATGAATTTTAGAATCATTCTGCAAGTTTGCACATCCTCCTACACTACACCGAACGCTACACATATACGCTCCTTGACCAAATATGAGCAGGTTTGTCTTCAGAATACCACTTGATCATTCCCGTACATTTCCCGTTTGAAATGCAAAACGACCACTTGCTATATTTGGGGTTCAAAAAAAACCTTGCCTCTCGGTATCGTTCGGCTCCGATTTTGATTACGTATCCATGTCATAACGGGCCTTACCTTTGAAGAAATTGACATGATGCTGAATATGTAGAACAGAACGTTAGTTGAGACGATTCATCATACGTTTTCTTGTAGAATGTGTTCTGATAAGCCATGATTAATCTGCTATGAGGCGAAAACGAACGATGAAATATTAATGTTATAATCAATCATGTTTGAATAAGGAAAATATTAAAGATGTTCCATTCAGACTCGTTGTCGAGAATAAAATAGTGAGTTACAGAAGCTGAAATAATATAGCATTAGGATAAAACGATGGCACATACAGACTTTTCTAATGATGTTTTTTGGTAGATTAACGCTGCTACTGTAAATCTACTGTAAGTCTACCGTAAATTTACTGTAAATCGCTTTGCACAGAAACTCGCCGATTAGTTAGATGTTCCAAGCCGATGAAAATTTTAGATTTATTTCTGAAATTTAATTTGACTAATCAAATATTTCAATTCTTAATGGAGTTCTTAATGGGATCAATTCAGAGTCAACTCACCCAAGAGTAAATTTAGCAAGCCGAGATAACTCAGCCAAGTGGATTCAAGAACAAGAGACAGGTGGTCACCCAAGAGTGGATTTAGCAAGCCGAGATAACTCAGCCAAGTGGATTCAAGAACAAGAGACAGGTGGTCACCCAAGAGTGGATTTAGCAAGCCGAGATAACTCAGCCAAGTGGATTCAAGAACAAGAGACAGGTGGTCACCCAAGAGTGGATTTAGCAAGCCGAGATAACTCAGCCAAGTGGATTCAAGAACAAGAGACAGGTGATCACCCAAGAGTAAATTTAGCAAGCCGAGATAACTCAGCCAAGTGGATTCAATAACAAGAGACAGGTGATCACCCAAGAGTGGATTTAGGAACAACATATAACTCGTCCCAGAATGGATCTAGGAAACGGAAAAAAACTCGCTCAAGCGTGGATTTAGGAATCGAAGAGTAAATAAATACATCAAAGAGTTAATAGAGGAAGCCGAGAGAACTTGGTATGGATTTGGGTACTCAGATAGTTTTCCAGGAAGAACCAAAAAATAGAGAGAAACCAAGATGACCCGTGATCTTGAAGTGAATTATGGTATTCTGAGAATACTTTATCCAGGGGTATATTTGATGATGAGGGCGGGGGGGGGGGGGATGTCACTGCGCTCGAGGCCATTCTAGGATTTTCACTGGTTGATGATAAAACTTGTATTGTTTTTGCTGGCTAAATCGATTTTATGTAGCTCTTATTATTCCATTTCGACCCAAGACAAGCTTTATGGTGTAAAAGCTTCATATTGAAATCGACCAGAGGTTCCGTCATCAGATTTTTAAGTTTACATGTAAAATTACTTTAAACCTCAGGGTTTAATTTATTGCTCATACACGTATAATAAAATATTTTCCCCATATATTCGTATACTATAATGAATTAGCAAAAAATCGTTATAACCCAAGGTTATCTAAAGTAAAGGTTGCCTAATGATAGGTTATTTAAGCAAACGTTACATAAAGTAAAGGTTGTCTAAAGGTAACTTAAACAGATTGCTGATTGCTCTTTGCAAAGGGAAGTAACCTAGCCCATGTGGCATACACACACTTTATTTTCAACGAAGCTTACCATGAACAGAGGTTATAATGGATCTATTAATCGAGTCAATTACGCCCATAATTAATGACCTTACACAAAACTATACACGTCAAGTACTGGCGTTATACATTAAAAATGTATAAACGTCAAGTACTTACCTTACATAATTTTAACTCGATATTTGCGTTCTAAGATATTCACGGGGAGGCTTACATCGCGCATGATCGGAAGTTACTGGTCGTGAAATATCAAGCTCGTAATCTAATTCAACAATGTATTATATACCTGATCCTCTGAGAATCAAAGTGGTTATATATAGTAGGGGCATACCGTAACACTGAACTGTACATTCAGGTGAAATAAATTAGACCCTTTGGCTATTATGAAAGAAAATGAAAAATGATTAAATGTGTGACCGTTATACCTCAGAACCGGCCCAAACGAGGAAGTTTTAATAGTTTGCAATTTCTTTTTCAGAACACATCTGTGAGGCCCGACGTCGACCAAGCGCTTCATTATCCACCACTAAACTACAGTCGCAATAGTTTACACGGAGGTCATGGCTCGGTCACGAAACGTCCACCAGCAAAATATCAACATATACAGCCAACAATTAAAAGCAACATGGCAAGGGTGATGGAAAAATATGCCGGAATACTGACAAGAAAACGTATGACCCAATAGGCAAATGTGACTAACTGCATATTTCTAGAAACACTACAAGAAACCAAACTGATTCCTGTGCTGATTTGTATCTCAGTCACGCTTTTATTGTAGCTGTTCATGTGAACATCTTGACTAGCATGACCACACTAAGCCTATAACCCATTCACATTTTCAAGCTACACGGGGTGTGTCCGCCATCTCAAGGCCCGTATTCGAGTCACATTCATTGTCCTGTTCTCGAACCTGTTATTGGATCATATTTGATTCTGATCTCCAAACACCAATTCTGATCATTCCTCTGAATATCTGTCGATCGTCATGGACAGACAGAGAATTAAGGTTTAACGTCACGTTAAGCAATATTTCAGCTATATAGCTACCTAAACACATGTAAGACCCGGTTCTCAATGTCCCTATTCAAACTTTCATAGCCTACGTATGTCCCTCGTTCTCAAGTACCCTAGCAAAGTCAATATGTGACTGGGACCTCAAAAGTCTTATTTTAAACTCGGACATGATCACGTTTTCAAGGCCACTTTGACAAGTTTTCTTTTCAAGGCCCAGTTATGTCCCATATAAGGCCCATGGCCTGGTTCTGAGGTGCAGGGTTTCCCTAGAAATGGATAGGCAAAAATTATATTAATTTCCCTCTATACCAAGCGAAAAATATACACCATTTCCAAGGTCGTCATCTTGAAACTAAACAAAAAGAAGAAGAAAGAAGACACGGGAGGGGATAGTACCACTATTGTGCAATCAGTATCTAGACCCAGGCTCTTTCCCCTGGAAATCTGACGCTAGTCTGTAAAGTTGACAATTCAGAGTTCGGACAAGGACCATGCATCATGCTCAGCCCTCACTCATTTTGAAAATGATTGTGTTAAGTGGACAAAACTGAAAGTTTCTCTTTGAAATTGGAAAAAATGCAGATTATCATCGCTTATAATATCAATAATTTTGAGTATATCTAATATTGTCGTATACATTTTCTGTAGACACCTCTCCCTTAAATAATTACAGTGGGATAAGTGACCGAACCATTACGAATGAAAATCAATCTATTAGACTGAGAATCTCATATTCTTAGGATCTAATAGATTGATTTTTCGTTAGGTTCATCCTGTTCCTGTACAATCTGATAGATTTAAAATGATTACAGTCGAACCGAAAGATTTACATTTTAAACTGTGAAGATTTGATCCTGTCCCTAATTTCAAGCTTCTCATATTACAATGTCAAACTTTCGGTGTGATTGAAATTATTTTTGATCCATTAGATTGAAAAGGAACAGAATGAACCTGAAACTCAATCTTAATAGATTGATTTGAATCAAAATAGATTAATCACTATTTCCAACCTAATTATTTTATCGAGTACCCGCATGAAGTTTAGAGTCATTCTGCAAGTCTGCACATCCTCGTACACTACACATATACTCTCCTTAACCCTATCTGGCCTGGGCTTTTTGGGACCTGCCCCGGGCCTGGAAAGGGGCAAGAAATAGCTCCCTAATTATTTTCTTACCCCTTGAGCTAGGGAGCTGAAGCTTACCACACTGTACCCTTGGGTCAAGCTCTACCAGAAAAATGTAAATATCCGAGATGGCCGCTTTGATGACGTCACAGTGACGTCATTTTCAAAACGGCATTTTTTGATGGATTTTTCAGTCAGATTTTCCGAATTATTTATTTATGCAATTTCTCGGCAAAAACTGCATGATAAATTAGTAAATATTAATGTGATGTGAAATAAAATAGTTTTTGCTCGCTTTTCATCGCGGAAAAGCAGAAATTTTGAAGAAATATGACAAAAACGTCACTTTTCTGGGACCCCACGTGGCCGCCATCTTGAATTTTCTCATGATCCTCTGCTCGGGGATTATGCAAATAGGCTCAAAATGACCCCATATGATAAGCTATAAAGTCACGGAGTTTCAGCTCTTCATCTTTTGTCGTTCCGAAGATAGCGCAGAAATTTGGTAGGGGGGCCATTTCGGCCCCCCCCCCCCACCCCAGGCCAGGTAGGGTTAAGCAAATGTGACACGGTTTGTCGTCGGAATGCGACTTGAGTACCCTGATTATAGACATAGTCTACCTATCTACCAAGGATTCCCCCTTTGGATTCGAGAGAAAAATCGAGAGCGGGAACTGTTCTGGATGCTTGAACTTGAGCCAGTGTTTCCTTATGGTTTGAATGATAATGTCAAAGGGTTCGGCAATGTTACAGACCGCCATTCAAATATATCCAAGATTACTCAGCTATTTAAGCCCCAACGGAGACATCACAGCTATATGGTTGGGAAAAGTTTCATAGTGCGTTGATTCGCGATCATATCGCTTTAAATTATTTAGTGGGTTTCACTAACACACCCAACAGTATACATAGCTTGCGCACAGTCCTATATGCGTTATCTGTGAGATTTTAAATCATATTGTCAGAGATATACAACGATCTTTGTCTTCAGGAAATGCGATACACCCACAATCACTAAAGTTTGTCAAGATATAGCGCATTTTCGATTGTATCGTCCAGCGAACATAATCGAAACATCCAAAGACCGGCTTTTCTTGAAACTCAATTACTTAGATAAAGGACTGGACATTATTAAATTACCACGAATCTTGAATGATCCAGAAGTACGCAGCGCTGTACCAAACTAATTTAAAATCACAGAACCTCCTTGCATTTCATATTAGTATATATAGCCACCAAAATATTCAATGTCAAGAACTGTGACTGGAACTCATAGACGTCTGGAGTCTATAGTTGTGATTGTGAATCATCGAACTTTATCTATACACCATGTAAGCATGACCTTGATATAGTGAATGATGAGGACCTAAAAACACTCCTGATGAAGGGACCTAAATATAGAGAGTCGAGAAAAATAAACCTGAAGGCTGACCAGAAGATAGCCTTGACTGCACTGGAAGAGTATGCTATTGAATGGTCAAAGCGAGAGGAAGTTGAACCTGCAGTACTCGCTGACTGGCTGAACCTCATCAAGAACAAGGTCGTTGAAACAATCCGCCATATTGACAGTAGTACCCTTCCCCAAGCAAAATAATTACTGAGAATTACAAGCGTCTAGTCCGTCATTCATAATCCAGCCGTCGTCCATTAGAGAATATCCGCGTCCATAATCCAAAGACCTATTCCATTTTCCACATAACAGTATTAGCACCAAATTCAAAAAGACAATCATAGTATACATAAACATAAAGCGGTCAACAGTTTTCAATGATGCCGGCAAGACATCATGATGTTCCAAAAATATCAAATCCGTATCGCTGATCAGTATTCTTAATCCATAATATTCGTTATAGAGTCGTCATCTAAAAAAGATGTATCTCAGTCACGCTTTGATTGTGACTGTTCATATGAGCACCTTGAGGATCTTGAAGTACATGGGTTCATACGGCCCCTAGCCCCGGGTTAAGCGGAATTAGACACAAGTTACGAAACGTAACGCCATAGATCTTGCGCGCTACGTTCGTATTTTGCTATCAGCATGCGATATGTATCGCCAAATTTGAGAAACTTTGAGTGGAGGCGCTTGGTGGAATAGCCCTGTTTATAAGTTGATGCAACAATGTTTTGTGACGTTGATTAAAATCGTCACATTTAACACAGGATCTAGCAAATGCTACTAAGCGAGATATGTATACGCCATATGCAGGTCCCACTGGAATATTACTGTCCAGAAAGGGATAGTTTACGATGTCGAAATTGTAATCATCTCTTTGTCATAAAGTCGACGAGAGAGAATGCCCGCTTCATTTTTATAGAGATAGAAATCTAAATAAGATGTGCCTGTAGGGCTATCTGTAGTTTCCTTCAAATCCAGTGAAGGTGGATATATATCCTTCACTGCGTCATTTATATAGCGATTATCCACAGCGAGAAGATCGTCTATATAGCGTTTGGTAAATGAGAAGGGACGGGCTTTGAATGGATCGGTTTTTGAAAGCGCCTGCATATAGTCATATTCATACGAGAACAGATACAGGTCAGCCAACAGGGGTGCACAATTAGTGCCCATTGGAATACATATATGCTGCTGATACATTGTGTTGCCAAATTTCATAGATATTTTTAATGAGAAATTCAAGCAACTCTATAAACAAAGAAACATCCCATGAATGATATCTCTTGTATGTAGTCGAGCTAAAGAATGCTTTATGACTTCCGACATTAATATATCTACGATCAGTTTTCTTGAACACAGATACTATTAATGAACTTAGACGGTCAATAAGGTCCTGATGAAGGATTGTAGTATAGAGAGTCGAGAAATCCCATGTGGATACATGTCTGTACGGTATGTGACCTTTAGCATCAAGCTCTTCCGTTCGCAAGAAGTTCTATCGAATCTCCAGAGTAAATTCGTCATAGTAGTAGCAGACAAAGCTCCAAATAATATAGTATTCACATGCAAATATTACTATTACCAGGTTGAGGAATTGAGTATAAAGCACCCCATCGCCGAATACCTTTACTAACTCTCAAGCAGCATTTACTCTGGGAGATTTATTTAACAACCACAAAACGTTTTTCAAGGAACGAGGTATTTGTCTTCCAACCACTCATAACGATATACCGAAAGTGTCCCGGAATCCCAAAATGCACAAATCACTATACAAAACTAGATTCATAGCTGGTCCTAGAAGCTGCACCACCAAGCTTCTTTCAACCCTGTTGACGAGGGTCTTTCAGGAGGTAGAAGCATTTTGGGAAAGGTATTGCGCCACTGTTTCTAAGAACTCTGGCATTGAACGCATGTGAGTATTGAAAAAACTCAAAATGTCTTCCGGAGGAATTTGATGCTAAAAGTCACATACCGTACAGACATGTATCCACATGGGATTTCTCGACTCTCTATACTACAATCCCTCACCAGGACCTTATTGTCCGTCCTAGTTCATTAATAATATCGGTGTTTATGAAAACTGATCGACGATATATTAATGTCAGAAACCATAAAGCATTCTTTGGCTCTACTACATACAAGGGATATCATTCATGGGATGTTTCTTTGTTTATAGAGTTGTCCGAATTTCTCATTAATAATATCTATGTCAAATTTGGCAATACAATATATCAAAAGTATATAGGTATTCCAATGGGTACTAATTGTGCAGCCCTTTTGGCTGACGTATATCTGTTCTCTTATGAATACGACTATATGCAGGCGCTTTCAAAAACAGATTATTTCAAAGCCCGCTCATTCTCGTTCACCAAACGATATATATAGACGATCTTCTTGCTTTTCATAATCGCTATATAAATGACGCAGTGAAGGATATATATTCACCTTCACTGGATTTGAAGGAAACTACATATGACCCTAACGGCACATCTTAGTTAGACCTATATCTCTATAAAAATGAAGTGGGCCTTCTCTCTCGTCGAAATTACGACAAAAGAGATGATTGCAATTTCGGCATAGTTAACTACCCCTATCTGGACAGTAATATGCCAGAGGGACCTGCATATGGCGTATACATATCTCGCCTAGTAGCATTTGCTAGATCCTGTGTTAAATATGACGATTTTACTCAACGTCGCAAAAAATAATTGCAGAAACTTGTAAAACAGGGTTATATAATCAAGCGCCTACACTCGAAGTTTCTCAAATTTGGCGATGCATATCGCATGCTGAGAGCAAAATACGAACGTAGCATGCAAGATCTATGGCGGTAGGTTTCGTAACTTGTGTCTAATTTGTGTCGGATTTGATATTTTAGGAACATCATGATGTCTTGCTGGCATCATTGAAAACTGTTGACCGCTTCTGTCTTGCGGGAAATTAGCCTAGTGTTATGTATACTATGATTTATCCTTTTAATTTGGTGCTAATGTTATTATATGAATTAGGTCTTTGGATTATGGACGCGAACAGTCTTTAATGGACGACGGTTGGATATTGAATGACGGACTAGACGCTTGTATTTTGATCTTTCCCGTAGATTTCCCGTTTGAAAGCATCACGACCACTTGCTATATTTGGGGATCAAAGAAAAACCTTGACTGTCAGTATCGTTCGGCTCCGATTTTGATTACCTATCCATGTCATACCGTGTTACCCCATTCACTATGTTAAAGGAACTGACATGATACGTGAAGATAAAGAACAGAACGTTAGTTGAGACGATTCATCATACGTTTACTTGTAGAATGGGTGCTGATAAGTCATGATTAATCTGCTATGAGGCGAAAACGAACGATGAAATATTAATGTTATAATCAATCATGTTTGAATAAAGAAAATATTGAAGATGTCCAATTCTGACTCGTTGTCAAGATAAAATAATGAAGTTGAAGTAGTGTAACATTAGGACAAAACGATGGCACATGTGCTGTAAAACTGTTAGTCTACTGTAAAACTGTAAATCTACTTCAAAACTGTAAATCTACTGTAAAACTGTTAATCTACTGTAAAACTGTAAATCTACTTCAAAACTGTAAATCTACTGTAAAACCGTTTGTCTACTGTAAAACTGTGAATCTACTTCAAAACTGTAAATCTAATGTACAACTGTAAATCTACTGTAAAACAATCTACTGTAAATCTCTTCGCTAGATGTTAAGCCGATGAAAATTTCAGATTTATTTCTGGAAAATGAATTAACTAATATTGTAGAAGATGAATTTTGAATGGCAATATTTTAAAATTTGAACATCCATGTATACATGCACTTGAGTTCTTATTGAGATTGATGCCGAATCAACTCATCCAATAGCGAATTTAGCAATCCGAGAGAACTCATCCAAGTGGATTCAAGAACAAGAGACAGCTCACCAAAGAGTGGATTTGGAAACCAGACATAACTCATTCAAAGCGTGAATTCAGGAATCCAAGAGAATCCAAGTGAATTTAGGAAGCCTAGAGAACTCGGCATGGATTTGGGTACTCAGATAGTTTCCTGGTAAGAACCAAACAAACTGCTCAACCCAAAATAGAGAGAAACCATGAGAAGGCGTGATGTTGAAGTGAATTACGGAAGTCTGAGAATACATTACCCTAGGGTATATTTGACGATGAGGCTGCATTCACTCAACAGGGAATGTGACTGCGCTCGAGGCCATTTCATTGAATTTACATTGTGTTTGCTGGTTAAATCGATTTTATGCAGCTCCTATTATTCCATTTCGACCCACGACAAGCTTTATGGTGTAAAAGCCTTATACTGGAATAGGCCAGAGATTCCGTCATCAAATTTTGGGATTCACACGTAAAATCACATTAAACGTCAGAAGACATTTATATTATCTGTTGTGAAATATAAAGAAAAAAGTTTAATTTATGGCCATATACGAATAAAAAAATATTTACTCCAGATGATTGTACACCATAATAAATTAGTCGAAAGTCCTTGTAGTCAACAGTTGTTACTTGTACCTGAAGGAACAAAGTTACCACAAACAGAGATAGCGCCGCTGATAAGTTACCACAAACAGAGATAGCGCCGCTGATAAGTTACCACAAACAGAGATAGCGCCGCTGATAAGTTACCACAAACAGAGATAGCGCCGCTGATAAGTTACCACAAACAGAGATAGCGCCGCTGATGAGTTACCACAAACAGAGATAGCGCCGCTGATAAGTTACCACAAACAGAGATAGCGCCGCTGATAAGTTACCACAAACAGAGATAGCGCCGCTGATAAGTTACCACAAACAGAGATAGCGCCGCTGATAGCGCCGCTGATAAGTTACCACAAACAGAGATAGCGCCGCTGATAAGTTACCACAAACAGAGATAGCGCCGCTGATAAGTTACCACAAACAGAGATAGCGCCGCTGATAAGTTACCACAAACAGAGATAGCGCCGCTGATAAGTTACCACAAACAGAGATAGCGCCGCTGATTGCTCTCATTTTAACATTCTTTCGATGTCTCTGTCCTCTTTCGCAAGAAGCTGGCATCTGCTATTACCAAAAGTAAACCATGTAGCACACACAAAGCTTAACATTAACAGAAGTTATAATTCAACTCTTAGTCAAGGCATTAACGCTAATAATGTACTATACACATCAAGTACTGACCTTACATATAATACATCTCAAGTACTGACTGACTATACACGTCAAGTACTGAGCTTACATAAATCTATACACGTCAAGTACTGACCTTACATAAAATAAACACGTCAAGTACTGAGCTTAAACAAAACTATTCACGTCAAGAACTGATGTTGCATAAGTTTAATTCGATATTTGAATTCTGAGATAATAGCGGATATATCCGATCCAGCGGAGAATACTTAGGGGCTGTTATAGTATAGGAATACCGTAACAGTGAACTTAACATCCAGTTCTGAAACCTCCTTACTTTCCGAACAGAGGACTGGATTGCGTTTGATACATGTATAAATTCTGGCGGCATTGCCAGCGTTGTACTTTAGAGGTACAACAGGTAGCTGCGTGTCGCCATTTGGAACTCGTCCTCATCTTGTAGCATTATTTTAGGCAAATTACGTTAGTGGCTATTAGAATTCTACCGTTCAATTTCAATCCGTATTCTACAGTGTGTTATCATCGAGATCACGTGTCTGTTACAGCCTTTATCTATAACTAACTTCTATTTGCCCCTTTATATCCATTTAAACCTTTTATTATACCTTGGAAACTATCGATGTACATGTTTGCCTGTCGTAGAACGGTGATATCTTCAACAGTTTTACCATGCAAATATTTTGTATGGAAACATATTTATATTTTGTGAATCATTTCTTGCTTTCAGACATAGAAATATAGTATAATGTGGTAGACGCTCTCCGTCGTCAAGATGTGGACCCCACATCACTGACTCCAGTAACTCGCTTGTCCGGCGCATCTGCTCCTACTAAATTATCATCTCCCGTCATTTATTATTCACGAGAAGTGGTGCTGTGCGGATAGCTTACTGCCCGTGTCTTCCCTTCTTCGCATCGCGATATGAATTATTAACAGAGAAGCCGCCTGAATTCCTCGGTGAGCGGTCTCATTATATATTAATATAAACATCCGGGTATTCTGGTCCCACATCCGAGTATGCTACACACAATCATTCCGACAATTTGAATTGTTAACCGAGTAGAAACATTTGTGGGTAGACACACCTCATCCAATTCTTCTCGTTGGACAAAGTGATAATTATTCTGTTGAATGCGCCCCTTCAATATGCTAGATAAAAGTGAAACATGGTATCCCTGTCCTCAAAGCCGTATCAACTCGAAATATTTCTCAAAATGACCGTCTTTCATTACAACGCATATAAGGGAAGTGGGAAGAGGTGCCGACATACTGACAGCCACACGACTTCACAGTATAGTCTTCTGGATAACCTATTCTAAAGCACATATCAAGAATCTAACGATTCTTGATATGTGTTGTATCTCAGATACGCTTTTATTGTGCCTGTACATGTGGCAACTTGGATGACATGACCACACGGCCCCTAGCACCGGCATAAGCGGTATTAGATACAAATCTAGAGAGCTATAATGGGAATGCTCTGACAACTCGTATATTGGTAATTTGTGAGCCGTGTCGCTGTGCCAACTCGTACACTGGGGATTGGTGAGCTGTATCGTCGTCAGATAAGCACGACGGCATTTAACACAGAAGACTAGCCTGTAAGGCCCGATGTCGACCCAGCATCAACTTCCCACAATGCCAACATATATCAAAGACCAAAAGGTCTGTACAGGGGACGGGCCTCGGAGACGAAACGTCCATCAACAGAATCTTGCCATATACAGGGAAAAATTACAACACATATTCAGCCACACATTGATTATGGCTGTTCATAAGAACATTTTTCCCAGTAAGGAATTTATAGTTATTCGGTTACCTTCATCGATGTTATTTTCAAAAAAGGTCCAAAATGTGCTGTCGGTGTGGTCTTTTTGAAGAAACATACAGATTATGTTATAAAAATGGACTCCTGAACGAAAAAGACCCTCCAGGACACCAAACAATGAAACGATATGATAAGCTCCTATAATAGATGTCGAATCCCTCTTTTGGCCTAATAATGGATGTGGCAGCAACGGAGATACCTTGATTCTGAGGGCCGTCTGTTCCATAGTCCTACTAAATACTATTGCCGAAACTAACAATTCCTATATAACACCAAGTCACTCACACATTTGGAATAAAATAGATTTTGCAGCAAATTGGCAAGAACGCCAAAGGTGAATATTTTCTGCCTAAACTTTAGACAATTTAGACCGTCTGTCCAATTGTCCTGCAAAAAAAAACTCATGACCAAACTAAAACACAATGACACAGTGCTACGGTCACAGAGCCAGAGAAGATCGGTTTCGGCATAAAATGTAGGCACTGGTGATAGCTGATAGCGGAGATATCTTGATTATGACGGTTGTCTGTCTCATTGCTCTACCAAAACTTTACAGGAAAAAAAGATAATATGATTTCGGTTAACTGTTTACTGATCCCCAATGCTTCATTTATTTATTACTTATTCATTTATTTATCTATTTATTGATTTAGATTTAGCCTTTATCTTTTTATTGCTAGTGTGTGATGACGAAATTCTACATTTTGGGTGCCATTCCGCTTAACATACCCATAATACTGAGAAACACAAATGCTACTAACCATTTTCTGCTTTTATCCTAGAACCAGATAGTTGATGACCACGAACATTGGATAAAACATCTCACGGATGACGAGATCACAGCCTCCAGATGTATACAGACAGAGCTGGCCAAATAAACTACTCAGAGTTGAGGCAAATAAAGAATAAGTTACTGCAGACATTATATTGATAATTCTGCAGGAAACAGAACGTCCATATACAGAATATCACTGTCGAAACAGACCGACCCAGACACGATGTCCCTATCATCCAACGAAATGCCCACTATTAAAACAAGAACATAATCCTTTGGCATTCACGCAAAATATGACGTAGGCTATATTTTTCGGTTGTTACTAGTATAATGTCCGTATATATTGTATGGAATATTCGACAGTGGTTGTCTTTATTGTCAAGAAACATCTCCAAAAGTTCAAAAGTTCCTCACAATTCGGACGATGAGAAATTTCAAGCATTTAACTGTAAAACAGAATAAAGCAAAATACTGAACTTTGTCAATGCTTCCATACCTCGCTCGAATATATCCTTCAGACTGCAACAATATACACCAGACAACTCTGGCTCTATTGCTTGGGTGAACAACAAATCATTTTCAAAACTATCGATGGTATTTTTTGCTAATTATAACTGTATGCAATCACATTGTAGTCGTTCAATGTTCATTCATTTCATGCGCAAAACGAATTGCTGCCAGGTTTTGTGGCCAACACATCTGTTGTGTTGTCACATTTGTACAAACATGCAGCTGCCAATATGCACGTTTAGAGTTACAGTGCAGTGTCAAAGGGAATGGAACTCTCCGCACAGGGAGATTAATTTAGTCCATACATCGACGTTTTGCTAGGGCCAGAATGGAGGTGAGAGATATAAAAATATATGATCCCGCATTACTGATTCTAAGTTATAGTGGCAAATTTGTACTGGCTTTGGACCAGCGTGTCTTTCTCTTCGTTTATAAACTTAATGTAGTGTACCATACCTTCATAATTATGAACAAAGGGCAAGTTTTTCATCACCCAATTGGTAGTCTGGCCCTACCACAGTTCAGGTGAGACACATGGTGGAGAACGATGCCCTTGGTTGGCGTCGGGAGTTGCAGGTATTTGTCTTGAATACGAACTTGCATTCTATAAATACTACCTCGTTTGAGTCGATTTTTTTCTATCTGACGATCAAATAATTCATCATCGCTCTGAAAGGTTTGTATCTAATATACGGCTCCAGCCGGTACTGGGGGCCGTGTGGCTCCAGCCGGTACCGGGGGCCGTGTGGCTCCAGCCGGTACTGGGGGCCGTGTGGCTCCAGCCGGTACTGGGGGCCGTGTGGCTCCAGCCGGTACTGGGGGCCGTGTGGCTCCAGCCGGTACTGGGGGCCGTGTGGCTCCAGCCGGTACTGGGGGCCGTGTGGTCATGTCATGTAAAATGCCCACATGATCAGCTTCAATAAAATCGAGGTTGGGTTTCAAATCATCACAGGGATTACTTTTGGTTCTTATGATGTTTTTCTAAATATGCAATCAGTATATTTATCTGTGGAGTCATATGAATTCTTGTCAGTACGTCGGCATTGTTTTCCACCACCTTTTAACTTTGCGTTTAATTGTTGCCTGTATATGGTGAGATTCTCTTGGTGGACGATTCGTCCTCGAAATTTGCCCTCTTTGTACAAGGCATTGTGATTATAGTCTTGTGGCTTTTAATCACGGTGGAGAACGAAGCACTTGGTCGGCGTCGGGCCTCACAGGAATTTCTTCTGAATACGAACTTGCATTTTATAAATACTCCCTCGTTTTTTTACCGATTATTTCTATATTACGGCCACATAGTTCATCATACCGGGAATAGGGGCCGTGCGGTCATGTCATTAAAGATGCCCACATAAAATCATGGCTGGAATACAAATCATCACATGGATTACTTTTGGTTCTTGTGATGTAGAAATATGTAATCAGTATATTTGTCTGTTGGATCATATGTCTTCTTGTCAGTACCGCGGATTCGTTTTATACCACCCTTTTAATGTTGTGTTTAATTGTTGCCTGTATAAGGACGGTTGGTCTCCGAGGCTTGCCCTCTGCGCAAATCATTGTGATTGTAGTATTGTAACTTGTAAGCATGGTGAAGAATGAAGCACTTGGTCAGCGTCGGGCCTCACAAGCATTTCTTCTGAATACGGATTTACATTATATAAATACTCTCTCCTTTTTTCTATCTAACGGTCACATACTTCTTCATTATCCAACAGATGACTTGATAGGGTCATTACAATAAAATCGTGGCTGAGATATAGATGTCTCATCATCTTCCTCATCTACGTTTTCGTCAGTGTCCAGGTCACGTCGTCGTCACTGAGTGGGTCGTTCGATATACGATACAGTAACTCGAGGTCTGCTATATGGTGTAAGAATTGCATACCCAGGTCTCCAAGTTTCAAGATCGAGACTGTTCTTTTGATATTTTTATGGATCGGGTCGTTATCCAGAGGGTTGTAGCCGTCGAGAGGCCAATGCATTATTTGCTATGATATCGGCTTTGTTCCTAGACAACCATCTGCGTTGCCTTCCTATAAAACCATCTGCGTGTTCTCGAGCGTCTTCTTCGCCTCGTCTCAAGCACTGGATTTGAAGCGATGCTTTTCTTCGATGTGATTTATTCGAGTCGCTGTTTGTACCGGTGTTTGCACAGGGACATGCATTTTCTAAAAATCTATAGTATTGCATGGTTTTTAATCAATTTATATTGGATGGATGTTGAATCTGTTCGATCTTCGACACTTTGTAATACAGCTGATGCGCTGGCACTGAGTACTGGGATCGACGCTTGTAAGGAGGCAGGTGTCGCGTGAACACATTTGCGGAGAATGGCATGTGTGGGTAGTGAATATGGAAAGTCTCGGCCACCTGTATAACCTGTTGACCTGTATAACCTGTTGACTGCCATGTCCCATTGCCACGCGAAGTACGCAGGTTCTTGACTGGGCGACTGTGTTGTTCGATGCGAAATTCTGTGTACCTCGAGTTAGAAATCAAGGACGTGGTTGCTCTGAATTGCGCTCGCCCGACAATAGGTTGGCCTGAATCTGCGCTCTTCTCTGGTATGAACTTATGATGTACGTGAAAGGCTTGCACCAAATAGTGTGTAGTGTATGATCTGAGGATGAATTCGCTGATAGGATAGTTGACCAGAACGAAGTGGTGGACAGATTCCAATGATGAGATCCTTTTGTACAGAATTCCGCGATTTTCGTATTTTCCTTGGCTGCGCTCGTCACATCGTCGAGCACGATTACTTACGTTGTTTTGGTGAAATCGAAGTAATATGCTTCGATCTAGCGCGAGAAAATCCAAGGGCAAATCTCGCGTTGTATAACTGCCTATTCTCATACGCCATCTATCACTGGAGTAGGAGGGATAATCGGACATTTTTTAAGAAAGTCATCACTCACGACGTTTTTCCGCGCGATGGTGGACGGCTCACCTTCATAGTATGATCTATTACTCTCGTACAATACATAGGTGCTGTTTTTGCCCGTCCTTCGTATGTACATTCAATGCATAGGCAATCAAGGCGCTTGCAGATCCGTTGCGTTGATTGGCTTTCGAGTGCATATTTTTTGTGTATGGACGCAAATACCCATATGAATTGCACAGGCTGACCAATGTCTTGGATCAATCTTGTCATACATAAATCATGTTCGTAGTCTCATTTGATGCCTGTCCATAATGAAACCTGATGATTTTATTCTGTTATATGCAAGAATTCGGAGCACGAAAATCAGATCTTTGACAGTTAAGATCTCGGAGCTCGGAGAAAGTTATCCCATAGTTCGAGGCTCGAAAATCCTAACACGCACGTTTAATGGCTCGGAGGAGCTCCGTGTCATACCTCAGAGAGTGAAGAACTATATGTTCGCCCACTCGTATTACATTGTGAGAGTTATTATCGTTGCATTATTAACCCTTATAAATATAACAGAGAATAATTAAATCAAAATGCCCATTTAAACCAGGAAATCTGAATGGGATAAAACTTTACCGCAATATGATAAGCTATGAAATCAGAAACTTTCTGTCTACGCCGTTTCTAGGCGCACGATAAGAATTAACTAGGGAGGGGTAGGAGGTGGAGAATATCCGTCTCTAGGTAGGCTCAACTATATGTCGCCTTGGGGGATTCTGTCGTGCTCCGAATTGAAGAAAACTATAAAGAGCCGAAACTTTGCGACTTTGTAACTTATCATATTGGGGTCATTTTGAGCCTATTTACATACCCGTCTAAGTAGGATATGATGAGAAGATAAAAGATATGAACTCTGGGAGGGTAGGCCTACCAGAAATGTGATGTTTTTGGACATTTCCCTTCAAAATTGCGGAGTTTCCGTAACATTGAATTTTACATTTTGAATGACTACGAGTTCACATCAACGCATGTTGTTATTGAGCCTTAGAGTTGATAATGCATCTTTACCCCAGGAACAAACAAAGAAGAATTGAATTGATGAACAAATAATTAGCAGTAGTATATTCTGTGCTTATATTTCACAGTCAAAACAATACAAAATGTATTTATTTTAAAAATGCATGAACTTGCTGTATATGAAACAGTATGGCGAATTACTTTAATTTTCTTTTGTATAAAATATTGTTCTGTATGCTGTAAATTATATTCTGCAGTAAAGTAAAATAAAGCAATAAGTTATGCCAATTTTGCAGTAAATGCGTTAACCCTACCTGGCCTTGGGGGGGAGACGAAATGGCCACCCTCACCAAACTTTCTGCTCTATCTCCGGAACGACAAAAAATGGAGAACTGAAACTGGGGTCATTTTGAGCCTATTTGCACGACGCTCCGAGCAGAGGATCATGGGTAAATTCAAGATGGCGACCACGTGGGGTACCAGAAAAGTGCTTTTTCGTCATATTTCTTCACAATTTCAGCTTTTCCCGGATGAAAAGTGGACAAAAACTATTTTATTTCACATCACATTAATATTTACTAATTTATCATGCAGTTTTTGCGGAGAAATTGCATAAATAAAAAAAATCGAAAAATCTGACCGAGAAATCGCCCCAAAAATGCCGTTTTTGAAAATGCCGCCACTGTGATGTCATCGAAGCGGCCATCTTGGATTTATTTTACATTTTCTGGTAGAGCTTGACCCAAGGGAATGGTGTGGTTTCAGCCCCCTAGCTCAAGGGGTAAGAAAAGTAAATAGAGGGTGTCATTTCGCCCCCCCCCCCCATAAGATCAGGATACGTCCCAGAAAGCCCAGGCCATCGTTAAATTAAGTGTTCTGTATTTTATATTCATGCCAAATACGGTATTTTGAAAAATATAAGCAGTAACTTACTGTATATAATGTTATACAGTAATATACTGCCTGTATTACAGTATTGAACTGTAATTATGTTTTGCAGTAAGTTACTGTGAAAGAAAGCAGTAACTTACTGCACTTTTACAGTAAATAATTACAGTGCATCCTCATACACCAAGCCGAGTACTACACCTATGCTCTCCTTGACCAAATGTGACACGGTTTGTCGTCAGAATGCGAATTGATTATTCCTGTACATTTTCCGTTTGAAAACTAACACGAACACTTGCTATATTTGGGGTTCAAAAAAAACCTTGCCTCTCGGTATCGTTCGGCTCCGATTTTGATTACCTATCCATGTCATAACGTGTCTTACCTTTGAAGAAGTTGACATTATACGTGAAGATGAAGAACAGAACGTTAGTTGAGACGATTCATCATACGTTTTTCTTGTAGAATGGGTTCTGATAAGCCATGATTAATCTGCTATGAGGCGAAAACGAACGATGAAATATTAATGTTATAATCAATCATGTTTGAATAAGGAAGATATTGAAGATGTCCAATTCTGACTTTTGTCGAAAATAAAATAGTGAGTTACAGAAGCTGAAGTAATGTAGCATTAGGATAACACGATGGCACATACAGACTTTTCTTCTGGTGGGTTTTTTTGGTAGATTAACGCTGCTACTGTAAATCTACTGTAAGTCTACGGTAAATTTACTGTAAATCTCTTTGCACAGAAACTCGCCGATTAGCTACTAGATGTTCCAGGCCGATGAAAATTTGAGATATATTTCTGAAAATTTAAATTGACTAATCAAATATTTCAAAGCTGGAACAGATTTCACTGGAGTTCTTAGTGGGATCAATTCAGAGTCAACTCACCCAAGAGTAAATTTAGCAAGCCGAGATAACTCAGCCAAGTGGATTCAAGAACAAGAGACAGGTGGTCACCCAAGAGTGGATTTAGCAAGCCGAGATAACTCAGCCAAGTGGATTCAAGAACAAGAGACAGGTGGTCACCCAAGAGTGGATTTAGCAAGCCGAGATAACTCAGCCAAGTGGATTCAAGAACAAGAGACAGGTGGTCACCCAAGAGTGGATTTAGCAAGCCGAGATAACTCAGCCAAGTGGATTCAAGAACAAGAGACAGGTGATCACCCAAGAGTGGATTTAGCAAGCCGAGATAACTCAGCCAAGTGGATTCAAGAACAAGAGACAGGTGATCACCCAAGAGTGGATTTAGCAAGCCGAGATAACTCAGCCAAGTGGATTCAAGAACAAGAGACAGGTGGTCACCCAAGAGTGGATTTAGCAAGCCGAGATAACTCAGCCAAGTGGATTCAAGAACAAGAGACAGGTGATCACCCAAGAGTGGATTTAGCAAGCCGAGATAACTCAGCCAAGTGGATTCAAGAACAAGAGACAGGTGGTCACCCAAGAGTGGATTTAGAAACAAGATATAACTCGTCCCAGAATGTATCTAGGAAACGGAAAAGGACTCGCCCAAGCGTGACTTCAGGAATCGAATAGTAAATAAATCAATCAAAGAGTTAATAAAGGAAGCCGAGAGAACTCGGTATGGATTTGGTTACTCAGGTAGTTTTCTGGGAAGAACCAAAAAATAGAGAGAAACCAAGATGACCCGTGATCTTGAAGTGAATTATGGTATTCTGAGAATACTTTACCCTGGGGGATATTTGACGATGCGGCTGTATTCAATCAACATGGAGTGTCACTGCGCTCGAGGCCATTCTAGGATTTTCGCTGGTTGATGATAAAACATGCATTAATTGTTCTTGCTGGTTAAATCAATTTTATGCAGCTCCTATTATTCCATTTCGACCCAAGACAAGATTTATGGTGTAAAAGCTTCATGTTGACATAGGCCAAAGGTGTAAAATTACATTAAACGCCAGAAGGCATATATATTATCAGTTGTGAAATGTAACAAAAGGTTTAATTTATTGGTCATACACGTACAATAAAATATTTACCCCATATGTTTGTACGCTATAATGAATTAGCAAAAAATCGTTATAACCCAAGGTTATCTAAAGTAAAGGTTGCCTAATGATAGGTTATTTAAGCAAACGTTACATAAAGTAAAGGTTGTCTAAAGGTAACTTAAACAGATTGCTGATTGCTCTTTGCAAAGGGAAGTAACCTAGCCCATGTGGCATACACACACTTTATTTTCAACGAAGCTTACCATGAACAGAGGTTATAATGGATCTATTAATCGAGTCAATTACGCCCATAATTAATGACCTTACACAAAACTATACACGTCAAGTACTGGCGTTATACATTAAAAATGTATAAACGTCAAGTACTTACCTTACATAATTTTAACTCGATATTTGCGTTCTAAGATATTCACGGGGAGGCTTTCATCGCGCATGATCGGAAGTTACTGGTCGTGAAATATCAAGCTCGTAATCTAATTCAACAATGTATTATATACCTGATCCTCTGAGAATCAAAGTGGTTATATATAGTAGGGGCATACCGTAACACTGAACTGTACATTCAGGTGAAATAAATTAGACCCTTTGGCTATTATGAAAGAAAATGAAAAATGATTAAATGTGTGACCGTTATACCTCAGAACCGGCCCAAACGAGGAAGTTTTAATAGTTTGCAATTTCTTTTTCAGAACACATCTGTGAGGCCCGACGTCGACCAAGCGCTTCATTATCCACCACTAAACTACAGTCGCAATAGTTTACACGGAGGTCATGGCTCGGTCACGAAACGTCCACCAGCAAAATATCAACATATACAGCCAACAATTAAAAGCAACATGGCAAGGGTGATGGAAAAATATGCCGGAATACTGACAAGAAAACGTATGACCCAATAGGCAAATGTGACTAACTGCATATTTCTAGAAACACTACAAGAAACCAAACTGATTCCTGTGCTGATTTGTATCTCAGTCACGCTTTTATTGTAGCTGTTCATGTGAACATCTTGACTAGCATGACCACACTAAGCCTATAACCCATTCACATTTTCAAGCTACACGGGGTGTGTCCGCCATCTCAAGGCCCATATTGGAGTCACATGCATGGTCCTGTTCTCGAGCCTGTTATTGGACCGACCTATAGCCTCAGAGAATTGCAATTTTATCCCCTATGATCAAATGATCAAGTTCATATTTGATTCGGATCTCCAAACTCCTATTCTGATCTTTCCTCCGAATATCTGTCGATCGTCTTAAATTCATGAAGAGAGAGAGAATTAAGGTTTAACGTCGCGTTAAGCAATATTTCAGCTATATAGCGACCTAAGCTCATGTAAGACCCGGTTCTCAATGACCCTACAAACTCTCATTACAAGCGTCTGGTCCGTCATTCATAATTCAGCCGTCGTCCATTAGAGAATATCCGCGTCCATAATCCAAAGACATATTCCATATTCCATATAACAGTATTAGCACCAAATTCAAACAGACAACCATAGTATACATAAACATAGGCTTGTTTCCTGCACTGCGGTGGTCTAATGGTTAGAGCGTCGGCCTCGTAAGCGGTAGGTGCTGGGTTCGATCCCAGGCCGGGTCATACCTAAGACTTGAAAAATGGAACTTGTTGCTCCCTCGCTTACGCTCAGCATTTAGAGGATAGAACAAGGACTGGTTCGCTCGGTGTCAGTATAATGTGACTGAGTGGGGTGTCATGTCTGCCTGCGGCATGATATTTCAGTGGGACAGCACTATAAAATGGCAGCATTAGATCTGCTCTGTTACAAGTAGGTACCACTGCCCCTCCCCCTCCCCTCCCTTCCCTTCCCTTCCCCGTCGTGATATAGCTGAAAAAATGTTGAAAGCGACGTTAAACCCTATTCACTCACTCACTCACCCCTTGTTTCCTGCAAGAGAGAAGCGGTCAACAGTTTTCAATGATGCCGGCAAGACATCATGATGTTCCAAAAATAACAAATCCGTATCGCTGATCAGTATTCTTAATCCATAATATTTTTTGTAAAGTCGTATCTCAGTCACGTATCTCAGTCATAGCCTACGTATATCCTTCGTTCTCAAGTCCCCTAGGGACCATTCAAAATTTATCCTGAGGGGGGGGCCGGTGGAATTTGAGGGGGGTCACCAATAACTTCGAGCCCTACGAAGGGGGGGTCATGTGTAACTAGACTGTGTGTAGAGGGGGGGTCATCAGTAACTTGATAAATGATGATAAATGGACAGCTATTCAGCTAGGATTTCTTGAGCTTCTGTATGAATTTCATGTTTTTAGGTCGAAGAACCAGGCTGGACTTTAGATCAGGAAACACATGTATCAGAACACGGCTTTGTTTATCCATGGAGCCTACTAAAACAGTAGGCTCTATGGTTTATCATAAGCCTAAACAGCATACAGTACCATAGATAGACCTATGTTATGTTAGCATTAATCTCTGTACAAACCTCCTGTAGTGTAGTAGGACATGAGACCGGTAAATGGCTTTATAATCATATTTACTCTTCTCAAGATGTATTAAAAGCTAGGCCCCTATTCATACCAGCTAGATTTGAGTTACTACACAGTGCATCTAGCAAATCCTTTATCTAAACACATCCAGGTGCAGTGCAGCCTGGACATTGTGGACATTGACTTGCCCCAGTGGACATTTCCCCCAGTGGACATTTCTTCCACCCTATATATTTAGGTTATTTTGAACATGGTTTTTAAATAATTTTGTAATAACGCAATTTGTTTTTTCTGTATATAAAGATATAAGGATTTCCAGATGTTTTACGAAAATTGAGTCACAAAGTGATAAGTTATTATGCATATACACAGTATCTATCAGTATTATACAGTCAGCACATTTTAAAACAATATAAAAGATGTATACATGGTATATAGCGTAACATTAACTGTTCGTAGGTCGGTGTCATGAAGCCATTTGATGAGAATAACACCGAACTGAAGTGAAAACTGAGGTAAAAATATAACAAAATAATATTGTTAAAAAATACATCTTTTATTTTACCACAATGTTTTCTTAAAATGTTAAAATATATATATGTATATGATTTATATGTTATCACTATGTGATCCATTTTAAATGTGCTATAAAATATATGATGTGCCAAATTATTTAAAAACTATGTTCAAAATAACCTAAAAGTATAGGGTGGGGGAAATGTCCATTGAAGGAAATGTCCACCGGGGGAAATGTCCATGGAAATGACCTGGATTCGTTGGAATTGGGCGTGTGTTTGTGGTGAGATGGGGGGGGGTCATTGATAAATATGGTATCAGGTGAGGGGGGGGGGGGGTCACTGGTAACCTTCCAGCCACAGGAGGTGGGGTCACACATAACTTAGGGTCATCAGCTGAATTTCCACCGGCCCCCCCTCAAGATAAATTTTGAACGGTCCCCTAGCAAAGGCAATATGTGACTCGGGCCTCAAAGACTCGGACATAACATTTTCAAGGCCCAGTTATGTCCCATATAAGGCCCATGGCCTGGTTCTGAGGTGCAGGGTTTCCCTAGAAATGGATAGGCAAAAATTATATTAATTTCCCTCTATATCAAGCGTAAAATATACACCATTTCCAAGGTCGTCATCTTGAAACTAAACAAAAAGAAGAAGAAAGAAGACACGGGAGGGGATAGTACCACTATTGTGTAATCAGTATCTAGACCCAGGCTCTTTCCCCTGGAAATCTGACGCTAGTCTGTAAAGTTGACAATTCAGAGTTCGGACAAGGACCATGCATCATGCTTAGCCCTCACTCATTTTGAAAATGATTGTGTTATGTGGACAAAACTGAAAGTTTCTCTTTGAAATTGGAAAAAATGCAGATTATCATCGCTTATAATATCAATAATTTTGAGTATATCTAATATTGTCGTATACATTTTCTGTAGACACCTCTCCCTTAAATAATTACAGTGGGATAAGTGACCGAACCATTACGAATGAAAATCAATCTATTAGACTGAGAATCTCATATTCTTAGGATCTAATAGATTGATTTTTCGTTAGGTTCATCCTGTTCCTGTACAATCTGATAGATTTAAAATGATTACAGTCGAACCGAAAGATTTACATTTTAAACTGTGAAGATTTGATCCTGTCCCTAATTTCAAGCTTCTCATATTACAATGTCAAACTTTCGGTGTGATTGAAATTATTTTTGATCCATTAGATTGAAAAGGAACAGAATGAACCTGAAACTCAATCTTAATAGATTGATTTGAATCAAAATAGATTAATCACTATTTCCAACCTAATTATTTTATCGAGTACCCGCATGAAGTTTAGATATCATTCTGCAAGTTTGTACATCCTCATACACCAAGTCGAACACTACACCTATTGCTCTCCTTGACCAAATGTGATATGGTTTGTCGTCAGAATGCGAATTGATCATTCTCGTACATTTTCTGTTTGAAAAGTAACACGACCACTTGCTATATTTGGTGTTCAAAGAAAAACCTTGACTCTCGGTATCGTTCGGCTCCGATTTTGATACCGATCCATGTCATACCGTATCTTACTCTTGAAGAATTTACCCAATTCACTAGGTTAAAGGAACTGATATTATACGTGAAGATGAAGAACAGAACGTTAGTTAAGACAATTCATCATAGATTTTCTTGTAGAATGTGTTCTGATAAGGCATGAGTAATCTGCTATGAGGCGAAAACGAACGATGAAATATTAATGTTATAATCAGTCATATATGAATAAGACAAATATTAAACATGTCCCACTCCGAGTCGTTGTCGAGAATGCCCCAGTGAACTTTTCCTCTCGAGCTGAAACTTTTTCATACAGAAACGGAAATAATGTAGCATTATAAAACGATGGCACATACAGAATTTTCGTCTGATGGTTTTTTGGTAGATTAACGCTGCTACTGTAAATGTACTGTAAGTCTACCGTAAATTTACTGTAAATCTCTTTGCACAGAAACTCGCCGATTAGCTAGATGTTTCTTATAGAGTGGGAGTGAATACAGGCATGAGTAATCTGTTATGAGGCGAAAACGAACCATGAAATATTTATCTTATAATCAATCATGTTTGAATAAGGAAAATATTGAAGATGTCCCACTCAGACTTGTTGTCGAGATAAAATAATGAAGTTGAAGGACAAAACGATGGCTCATACATACTTTCTGTAAATCTGCTGTAAATCTACTGTAAAACTGTTAGTGTACTGTAAATCTGTAAATCTATTTCAAAACTGTAAATCTACTGTAAAACTGTTCGTCTACTGTAAAACTGTAAATATACTTCAAAACTGTAAATCTACTGTAAAACTGTTCGTGTACTGTAAAACTGTAAATCTACTTCAAAACTGTAAATCTACTGTAAAACTGTTAGTCTACTGTAAATCTCTTCGCATAGAAACTCCGATTGGCTTGATGTTCCAAGCCGATGAAAATTTCAGATTTATTTCTGGAAAATGAATTGACTAATATTGTAGAAGATGAATTTTGAATGACAAATATTTTAAAACTTGAACATCCTTGAGTTCTTATTGGGACAACTCACTCAATTGTGAATTTAGCAATCCGAGAAAACTCATCCAAGTGGATTCAAGAACAGGAGACAGTTCACCAAAGAGTGGATTTGGGAACCAGAGATAACTCATTCAAAGCGTGGATTCAGGAATCCTAGAGAATCCAAGTGAATTTGGGAAGCCTAGAGAACTCGACATGGATTTGGGTACTCAGATAGTTTCCTGGTAAGAACCAAACAAACTGCTCAATCCAGAATAGAGAGAAACCATGAGAACGCGTGATGTTGAAGTGAATTAGGGAAGTCTGAGAATACATTACCCTAGGGTATATTTGACGATGAGGCTGCATTCACTCAACAGGGAATGTGACTGCGCTCGAGGCCATTTCATTGGATTTACATTGTGTTTGCTGGTTAAATCGATTTTATGCAGCTCCTATTATTCCATTTCGACCCACGACAAGCTTTATGGTGTAAAAGCCTTATACTGGAATAGGCCAGAGATTCCGTCATCAAATTTTGGGATTCACACGTAAACTCACATTAAACGTCAGAAGACATTTATATTATCTGTTGTGAAATATAAAGAAAAAAGTTTAATTTATGGGCCATATACGAATAAAAAAATATTTACTCCAGATGATTGTACCCCATGATAAATTAGTCGAAAGTCCTTGTAGTCAACAGTTGTTACTTGTACCTGAAGGAACAAAGTTACCACAAACAGAGATAACGCCGCTGATTGCTCTCATCTTAACATTCTTCCGATGTCTCTGTCCTCTTTCGCAAAATTACAAGCGTCTAGTCCGTCATTCATAATTCAGCCGTCGTCCATTAGAGAATATCCGCGTCTATAATCTAAAGACCTATTCCATATTCCATACAACAGTATTAGCACCAAATTCAAAAAGACAATCATAGTATACATAAACATAGGCTTGTTTCCTGCAAGAGAGAAGCGGTCAACAGTTTTCAATGATGCCGGCAAGACATCATGATGTTCCAAAAATATCAAATCCGTATCGCTGATCAGTATTCTTAATCCATAATATTCGTTGTGAAGTCGTTCATCTAAAGAATGATGTAGACACAGTTCTCAGTCACGCTTTGATGTATCGCCAAATTTGAGAAACTTTGAGTGGAGGCGCTTGGTGGAATAGCCCTGTTTTATAAGTTTCTGTAACAATGTTTTGTGACGTTGATTAAAATCGTCACATTTAACACAGGATCTAGCAAATGCTAGCTGGCATCTGCGATTACCAAAACTAAACCATGTAGCACAACCATGTAGCTTAACGTGAACAGAGGTTATAACTCAACTCTTAGTCAAGGCATTAACGCGAATGATGTACTATACACATCAAGTACTGACCTTACATATAATACATCTCAAGTACTGACTGACTATACACGTCAAGTACTGAGCTTACATAAAACTATACACGTCAAGTACTGACCTGACATAAGAATAAACACGTCAAGTACTGACCTTATATATAACTATACACGTCAAGCACTGACCTTATATATAACTATACACGTCAAGTACTGACCTTACATAAAACTGTACACGTCAATTACCGACCTTAAACAAAACTATTCACGTCAAGAACTGACCTTGCATAATTCTAACTCGATATTTGATTTCTTAGATAATCACGGATATATCCGATCCAGCGGAGAATACTTAGGGGTTGTTATATAGTAAGCGAATACCGTAACAGTAACTTAACATCCAGTTCTGAAATCTCCTTTACTTTCCGAACAGAAGACTGGATGGCTTTTCGGACATGTATAAATTCTGGCGGCATTGACCGCGTTGTAAATTAGAGGTCTTCACCTCTTTTATGTCAGGTACAACAGGCAACGGCGTGTCGCCATTTGGAACTCGTCCTCATCGTGTAGCATTACACGCTTAAAACTAAAGTATAGAACCTGACTCGTAAAGTGTTGAAATAACCCTTTAAGTGTGTCCACGGGGACTGCTCTTATAAGTGTTGTCCCTGTGGACACACTTAAAGGGTTAGTTCAACACTTTACGAGTAAGTTTCAACACTAGTATTAAGCGTGTATTTTAGGCAAATTACATTAGTGGCGCGGGCTATTAGAAGTCTACCGTTCAACTTCAATCCGTATTCTACAGTGTGTTTTTATCGAGAACACTTGTCTATTACAGCCTTTATCTATAACTAACTTCTATTTGCCTCTTTATATCCATTTAAACCTTTAATTATACCTTGGAAACTATCGATGTACATGTTCGCCTGTCGTAGAACGGTGATATCTTCAACAGTTTTACCATGCAAATATTTTGTATGGAGACATATTGATATTTTGAGAATCATTTCTTGCTATCAGACATAGAAATATAGTATAATGTGGTAGACGCTCTCTGTCGTCAAGATGTGAACCCCACATCACTGACTCCAGTAACTCGCTTGTCCGGCGCATCTGCTCCTACTAAATTATCATCTCCCGTCATTTATTATTCACGAGAAGTGGCGCTGTGCGGATAGCTTACTGCCCGTGTCTTCCCTTCTTCGCTTCGCGATATGAATTATTAACAGAGAAGCCGCCTGAATTCCTCGGTGAGCGGTCTCATTATATATTAATATACAACATCCGGGTATTCTGGTCCCACATCCGTATGCTACACACAATCATTCCAACAATTTAAATCGTTAACCGAGTAGAATCATTTGTGGGTAGACACACCTCATCCAATTCTTCTCGTTGGACAAAGTGATAATTATTCTGTTCAATGCGCCTCTTCAATATGCTAGATAAAAGTGAAGCATGGTATCCCTGTTCTCAAAGTCGTATCAACTCGAAATATTTCCCAAAATGACCGTCTTTCAATCACACATTGATTTATGGCTGTTCATATGAACATGATTCCAAGTAAGGAATTGATAGTTATTCGGTTACCTTTATCGATGGTGGTTTTTTCCATAAAAGGTCCAAAATGTGCTGTCGGTGTGGTCTTTTTGAAGAAACATATAGATTATGTTATTAAAATGGACTCCTGAACGAAAAATACCCTCCAGGACACCAAACAATGAAACGATATGATAAGCTCCTATAATAGAGATCGAATCAATCTTTTGGCCTAATAATGGATGTGGTAGCAACGGAGATACCTTGATTTTGAGGGCCGTCTGCTCCATAGTCCTACTAAAACCTATTGCAAAAACTAACAATTCCTACATAACACCAAGTCATTTACACATTTGAAATAAAATAGATTTTGCAGCAACTTGGCAAGAACGCCAAAGGTGAATATTTTCTGCCTAAAATTTAGACAATTTAGGCCGCTGTCCAATTGTCCTACAAAAAAAACTTATGACCAAACTAAATAAACACAATGACACAGAGCTACGGTCACAGAGCCAGAGACGATCGTTTTCGGCATAAAATATAGACACTGGTGATAGCGGAGAGTTGATAGCGGAGTCATCTTGATTCTGACGGTCGTCTGTCTCGTTGCCCTACCAAAAATGTACAGCCAAAAGCTACTATGATTTCGGTTAACTGTTTACTGATCCCCAATGCTTCATTTATCTATTACTTATTCATCTATTTATGTATTTAGATTTATCCTTTATTTGTTTACTATTAGTGTGTGGTGACGAAATTCTACATTTTTGGGTGCCACGTCGCTTAACATACCCATAATACTGACAAACACAAATGCTACTAATCATTTACATCATATAGAACCAGATCGCTGATGAACACGGACGAACATTGGATAAAACATCTCACGGATGACGAGATCACAGCCTCCAGATGTATACAGACAGAGCTGGCCAAATAAACTACTCAATATCGAAGGAGATAAGGAATAAGACAATGCTGACAGTATATCGATAATGCAACCAGGAAACAGAACGTCCATATACAGAATATCAATGTCTAAACAGACCGACCCGAATGCCCACTATTAAAACAAGAACACAATCCTTTGGCATTCACGAAAAATATGAAGTAGCCTATATTTTTCGGTTGCTACTTGCATAATATCCGTATATATTGAATGGGATATTCGACAGTGGTCGTCTTTATTATCAGAAACATCTAAACAAAAATCAGGGTAAACCCCCACAATTCGGACGATAAGAAATTTCAAGCATTTAACGGTAAACAGAATAACGCAAAATACTGAACTTTGTCAATGCTTCCATACCTCGCTTAAATATATCCCCCAAACTGCCACAACTCTGGCTCTATTGCTTGGGTGAACAACAAACAACAAATCATTTTCAAAACTATCGATGGTATTTTTTGCTAATTATAACTGTATGCAATCACATTGTAGTCGTTCGATGTTCATTCATTTCATGCGGAAAACGAATTGCTGCCAGGTTGTGTGGCCAACACATCTGTTGTGTTGTCACATTTGTACAAACATGCAGCTGCCAATATGCACGTTTAGAGTTACAGTGCAGTGTCAAAGGGAATGGAACTCTCCGCACAGGGAGATTAATTAAGTCCATACATCGACGTTTTGCTAGGGCCAGAATTCAAGATTCAAGATTCAAGATTCAAGATTTTATTGTACGAACACCAGATATGGCAGAGTACAAGAGTAAATAAAATCAGTAGAACAGTAAAATACTGAAATGCAAAACAGAAGCACATGTAATCTATATACATGAACGCGTATATCTGAACGTGAATATAGCTTTGGTAAAGAACAGTCACTAGCTATCATTTCTGTACCATTTCAGGAGTGTTGAACACACTGTATTAATTATTGTTGGACTATCACGGCATGACATTATGAAAATAAATTTATCAGCAGTTGTTAATTTCATGAAAGCCGGATATTCTCTTACCACATACTGAAATAGTACATATCGACTATCTGCAAATTTTTTGCAGGACATTACAAAATGCATTTCATCTTCAACAATATTACATTTATTACATAGCCGTTGTTCGACAGGAGTAATAGGTCTAGTATGCCTTCCGGTCTCAATTGCTAGTCTGTGGTCGCTGAGACGTAATTTTGAGAAGAACTGTCGAGCTGGAGATTGTCTACACAATGATAGGTAGGGTTCAAACTCAATATTTGATTTGAACAATCTGTAAGTTCTCAACTTACTCCTGGATCCATTTGATTGCGTATGGTCACGAAGCGATAGATCAAAACATGAATTCACATATGTATCTAATGATGTTTTAAGTGAGGAATAATGCATGTTATCTATGTCGGTTATATTTAATTTATCGCTTAGGAAATGTTTCAGTTTGTACAGCCAGCCAGTGTTCTTATCAGCTAGTAGCAATTGTTCCTGGAAGGCATGGAAAGTCAGTCTGTCGTGATATTGCCCAATGTAGTTAAGGTATTTCACGGACCTCAGAGCGACATCGTAAAAGAGAGGGTTTAGGCCCAGCTCAGCTCGAACACCCCAATTGTGCGTTCCTCTGTTGACCTGAAGCAACCTCTTATGAAATCTGTTTTGAACTTTCTCAAATGGTATGGTGTCAATGTTTTTGTACTGCAGGGCGTCAACCCCCCAGACCTCAGAGGCGTACAATAATACAGGTTTAACTAGTGTTTGGTATAAATGGCATCCTGTTTTTATGGGTACGTGTTTATCAGTTAAATTATTAATCAACGAATACGAAGCACGTGATGCTTTCCGACTCAAATGTTCCATATTTTGCCGAAAGTGTCCCGTTCTGGAAAACACAACTCCTAAATACTGGTATTCGTTTACTTGACTAATGTTAGTAGTACCAATATTCCACTTCTGGTTAGTATTTTGTGGGCCTTTTTTGAAGACAACCACTTTCGTTTTATCCATATTGACGGACATTTTGTTGTCGTCGCAATAGGCTTGAAGTTTGTCAAGGCAACTCTGCAGTCCTGCCTGCGATTCAGACAGTAACAGGAGGTCATCAGCAAAAAGGAGATGCGATATCATTTGACCATTTATGTTAATAGGCATACATCCATCGTCAAAAAGTTGCATGATGTCATCGATGAAAATGCTAAAAAGTGTCGGTGACAGACAGCAACCCTGTCGGACACCCACTTCACTTCTAAAATTTGAGGATATGACATCATTAAATTTTAATCGATATGATAAGTCACTGTATAGTGTTGAAATGAGTCGAAATATTTTACCAGTAATCCCTTTCTTTTTTAATTTAGTAAATAAGAGACTTCTGTCAACGGAGTCGAATGCTTTGCGAAAATCGACGAAGCAGGAGTAGAGCGGTTTCTTAGAATGACTATATTTATCGATAGCTGTTCGCAAGGTGAATATATGGTCTGTCGAGCGATAACCGGGTCTAAACCCAGTTTGATTTGGACTTATTTGACTAGTATCTTCTATATGTTCAGAAATACGTTTGTTCAATATCTTGGTGAAAAGTTTACCTAATGCGTTGCCAATAGCAATGCCTCTGTAATTTTCAGGGTTGGATCGATCTCCTTTTTTGTGTAATGGAATAATCGTAGAAGTACGCCACTGGGTAGGAAAGTAACCAGTGTCCAAAATGATATTAAAAAGACGCACAGTGTGATCAATGGCACTAGGTAGTACACTTTTCAGCAGCTCATTACTTACTTCATCCTCACCGGGGCATTTATTATTACCTAGTTCAGCAAGAGAATTTTGAATTTCGATGGCTGTAATTGGCGTGTTTAGATTGTTATCATATTCCGCGGATGGATTATCTGGGAGATTAGCGTTCATCGTGTTCTCTTGTGGTATGCCTAGAAGCTGGGTAAAATGGCTAGCGATTGCTTGATTGTCAATCGGTATCCTGTCTATTTGTTTTTGCGTTCCGCCGAGTTCTTTTAAGAGTTTCCAGTAATAAGATGCATCACGTTCTTTAGCATCTTGTAGTTTATCTATTAGGCTACTATAGTACTGTGACTTGGTTCTACGCACTAAGTTTTTGTATTCTTTTTTAGTTTTAAGATATGACATTCTATGATCGTCAGTCTGTTTATCATTGACCGAATGGAGGTCAGAGATATAAAAATATATGATCCCGCATTACTGGTTCTAAGTTAGTAGCAAATTTGTACTGGCTTTGGACCAGCGTGTCTTTCTCTTCGTTTATAAATTTAATGTAGTGTACCATACCTTCATAATTATGAACAAAGGGCAAGTTTTTCATCACCCAATTGGTAGTCTGGCCCTACCACAGTTCAGGTGAGACACATGGTGGAGAACGATGCCCTTGGTTGGCGTCGGGAGCTGCAGGTATTTGTCTTGAATACGAACTTGCATTCTATAAATACTCCCTCGTTTGAGTCGATTTTTTTCTATCTGACGATCAAATAATTCATCATCGCTCTGAAATGTTTGTATCTAATATACGGCTCCAGCCGGTACCGGGGGCCGTGTGGCTCCAGCCGGTACTGGGGGCCGTGTGGCTCCAGCCGGTACCGGGGGCCGTGTGGCTCCAGCCGGTACCGGGGGCCGTGTGGCTCCAGCCGGTACCGGGGGCCGTGTGGCTCCAGCCGGTACTGGGGGCCGTGTGGCTCCAGCCGGTACTTGGGGCCCTGTGGTCATGTCATTTAAAATGCCCACATGATCAGCGTCAATAAAATCGTGGCTGGGTTTCAAATCATCACAGGGATTACTACTGGTTCTTGTGATGTTTTTCTAAATATGCACTCAGTATATTTGTCTGTGGGGTTATATGACTTCTTTTCCTTTCGGCATCGTTTTCCACCTCCTTTTAACTTTGCGTTTAATTGTTGCCTGTATAAGGTGAGATTCTCTTAGTGGACGATTCGTCCCCGAAACTTGCCCCCTGTACAAAGCATTGTGATTGTAGTTTTGTGGCTTTTAATCACGGTGGAGAATGAAGCACTTGGTCGGCGTCGGGCCTCACAGGTATTTCTTCTGAATACGAACTTGTGTTCTATAAATACTCCCTCGTTTCTTACCCATTATTTCTATCTGACGGTCACATAGTTCATCATTTTCCAACAGGTGACTTGATATGGCAATTACATCATCGCTCTGAAATATTTGGATCTAATATACGGCTCACACCGGGGTTAGGGGCCGTGCGGTCATGTCATTAAAGATCTCCACATAAAATCATGGCTGGAATACAATTCATGAGAGGGATTACTTTTGGTTCTTGTGATGTAGAAATATGTAATCAGTATATTTGTCTGTTGGGTCATATATCTTCTTGTCAGTATGGCGGCATCGTTTTAGACCACCCTTTTCATATTGTGTTTAAAATATTGCCTGTATATTCTAATTCTAATGATGGACGGTTCGTCCCCGAGGCTTGTCCTCTGCGCAAATCATTATGATTGTAGTTTTGTAACTTGTAAACATGGTGGAGCATGAAGCACTTGGTTGACGTCGGGCCTCACAAGTATTTCTTCTGAATACGGACTTGCATTATGTAAATACTCTCGTTTGGTCCGTTTTTTTCTATCTAAGGGTCACATACTTCTTCGTTATCCAACAGATGACTTGATAGGGTCATTACAATAAAATCCTGGCTGAGATATAGATGTCTCATCATCTTCCTCATCTACGTTCTCGTCAGCTACGTTTCCGTCGGTGTCCAGGTCTCCATTGTCGTCAGCCTCGTCGTCGTCACTGGGTGGGTCGTTCGATATACGATACAGTAAATCGAGGTCTGATATATGGTGTAAGAATTGCATGCCCAGGCCTCCAAGTTTCAAGATCGAGACTGTTCGTTTTATATTTTTATGGATCGAATCGTTATCCAAAGATATGTAGCCGTCGAGAGGCCAATGCATTATTTGCTATGATCTCGGCTTTGTCCGGAGACAACCATCTGCGTTGACTTCCTAGAAAATCATCTGCGTGTTCTCGAGCGTCTTCTTCCCCTCGTCTCAAGCACTGGATTTGAAGCGAAGTTTTTTTTTTCGATGTGATTTATTCGAGTCGCTGTTTGTACCGGTGTTTGCACAGGGACATGCATTTTCTAAAAATCTATAGTGTTGCATGGTTTTTAATCAATTTATATTGGATGGATGTTGAATCTGTTCGATCTTGGACACTTTGTAATACAGCTGATGCGCTGTCACTGAGTACTGGGATCGACGCTTGTAAGGAGGCAGGTGTCGCGTGAACGCATTTGCGGTAAACGGCATGTCTTGGTAGTGAATATGGAAAGCCTCGGCCACCTGTATTAACCTGTTGACCTGTATAACCTGTTGACTGCCATGTCCCATTGTCACGCGAAGTACGCAGATTCTTGACTGAGCGGCTGTGTTGTTCGATGCGGAATTCTGTGTACTTCGAGTTAGAAATCAAAGACGTAGCTGTTTTGAATTGCGCTCGCCCGACAATAGGTCAGCCTCAATCTGCGCTCTTCTCTGGTATGAACTGTTGATGTACGTGATAGACTTGCACCAAATAGTGTGTAGTGTATGAACTGTTGATGTACGTGATAGACTTGCACCAAATAGTGTGTAGTGTATGAACTGTTGATGTACGTGATAGACTTGCACCAAATAGTGTGTAGTGTATGAACTGTTGATGTACGTGATAGACTTGCACCAAATAGTGTGTAGTGTATGATCAGAGGATTCCGATGATGAGATCCTTTTGTACAGAATTCCGCGATTTTCGAATTTTCTTTGGCTGCGCTCGTCAGGTCGTCGAGCACGATTACTTACGTTGTTTTGGTGAAATCGAAGTAATATGCTTCGATCTAGCGCGAGAAAATCCAAGGGCAAATCCCGCCTTGTATAACCGCCTATTCTCATACGCCATCTATCACTGCATACAACACCACAGGATACGTGTCGTAGGAGGGATAATCGAACATTTCTTTAAGGAAGTCATCACTCACGACGTTTCTCCACGCGATGGTGGACCGCTCACCTTCATAGTATGCTCTATTACTCTCGTCCAACACATAGGTGCTGTTTTTGCCAGTTCTTCGTATGTACATTCAATGCATAGGTAATCGAGGCGCTAGCAAATCCGTTGCGTCGGTTGGCTTTCGAGTGCATATTTTGTTTGTGTATGGACGCAAATACTCATATGATTTGCACAGGCTGACCAATGTCTTGGAACAATCTTGACATACATAAATCATGATCGTAGTCTCATTTGACGCCTCTCCATAATGAACCCTGATGATTTTGTTCTGTTATATGCAAGAAATCGAAGCACGAAAATCAGATCTTTGACGGTTATGATCTCAGGGCTCTTAGGTCAGAGATGAGACATTGGAAAGTTATTCTACAGTTCGGGGCTCGGAAATCACAACACCCACGGTTAATAGCTTGGAGATCCGTGATCATACCTCAAAGAGTGAAGAACTCGGCACTCCAAGATCAGAGCTTGGAGGTCGGAGATCATACAGATCTCGCAAAGTCGACTATCAGACATATGACGGTTGAGAGCTCGGTGGTCGGACATGGGACCTCGGACAATTATGATAAACAATGATATTATTTATAGTGATATCATAAAAAAGTGTATCAAATAAAATGCGTACTTTGAAGGATTTCTCAAATGTAAGAAACTACTTTTTCCATGTTAATTGTACAAGTCTCAGTCACGAAGACAGCAACACCAACGCAATTCAGCTGAATCTGTCTCAATGACATGACAAATTTTCAAGCTCTGAACCTTAAGAATGTAACGTCACACTTCGAAAAATCTAGTGGCCCCTCAAAATTCAACAAACACTGATTTATAGTCTCCTTTCCTCATACTGAGTCTAGTTGTAGTGTTTCTACACAGGTTGATACAACAAATAAATGAGAAATATAGTCTTACTGCTCAATGCTATACCGATGTATATTCCACAGTCCGTACTGACGTGCAAATCTCTAAACAGTCCATGCCGCACAAATCGCTATCTCTATAAGTCCGTACCGCACAAATCGCTGTTCTGTATTTTGATAGTCCAACACCCTGTTGTCCAGTTTCCGACAGTTCAATCACGTAGATAACACAGCGCCAAGAGTCAATTCACAGGAATATACAATCCAGCAGTCCGTAATTTCAGACAAAGGTAAGACACTATAATGCACCCACAGAAACGCTGTTTGAATTCCCTCCAGAATGACCAACTGTCGGGCTATTTATACTCTACGGGGCATTCGAGATCATTCCACAACATACAGCATTGACGTATGATCTATCCCAGATACAATCCACAACAGCTTCGAGAAAATTCCATGTAAACAAGCTTAAGTAGCTCTATTATTCGAGAAATATCCACAGTGTCTAATAATAATACCATGACTCTCCCCCTCTTAAAAAAAGAAAGTTTCAAACTTGGAACTTTCTTGACAATTCAAAACATTATTACAAAAAGAAATCTATATTGCAACAGCAAAAATGTTGACAAACATATGTACATTATATGCGAGACAAACAATCAGCAATCAACTTGTCCTTACCCTCAATATGTCTGATTTCAATATTGTATTCTTGTAACACCAAACTCCACCTCAACAATCTTTGATTTTTGTTTTTCATCTTACTTATGAAAACAAGTGGTTTGTGATCACTGAATACAGTAATTGGCAACGATGAACAAGTAACATAAACATCAAAATGTTGTAAAGCCAATATCATTGCCAAACTTTCTTCCTCAATTGTGGAATAATTTCTCTGATGTTTGTCAAATTTACGTGAAAAAGAACATATTGGGTGATCTACATCATTTATACCTTCTTATAACAAAACGGCACCAGCAGCAACATCACTAGCATCTACAGCCAGTTTTAAAGGTGAATCAAAATCTGGTGCTGGAAGAACTGGCGCGCTCTTGAGTATGGCTTTCAGGTTTTCAAAAGCTGATTCACATTTATCGGTCCAAACAAAACTTTTCCTTTTTCCTAAAAGTTGAGTTAAAGGCTCAGTAATATCTGAAAAATTTGGACAACATTTTCTGTAGTAACCAGCCATACCCAAGAAACGTATCAGTTGTCTCTTACATGTTGGTCTTGGAAATAGCGAGATAGCACTAACCTTAGCATGTACAGGTTTTACCTGACCTTGACCTACAACATGACCCAAGAATGTCACACGTGCATTTCCAAATTCACCTTTTCCTTGGTTGGCTGTCAGCTTGGCGTCACTCAGCCGATTGAACAGTGCGCGAATTCTCTGTAGATGATCTTCCCATGTATCGCTGTAGACAATGACGTCATCAATGTAAGTGTCACATCCTTCCAAACCAGAAGTAACACGGTTGATGAGACGCTGGTACGTGGCTGGAGAATTTTTCATTCCAAATGGCATAACTTTGTACAGAACAGATCCTCCGGAGTGACGAATGCTGATATCTCCTTCGCACGATCTGTCAGTGGAACTTGCCAAAATCCTTTCAGAATATCAAACTTTGACACGAACTTGGCACTTTCCACTTTATCAATGCAATCGTCAATGCGTGGAATAGGGAATGTGTCTGTTTCGGTCAATGTGTTCACCTTTCTGTTGTCAGTACACATCCTGTAACTGCCGTCTGGCATTGGAACGAGGATACAAGGTGAACTCCAGTTACTGTTGCTTGGTTCAATGAAGTCATTGTCCAATAAATACTGAATCTCTTTTATCAGGTAGTTTTATTTAATGGGATTCAAACGATATGGGTGCTGCTTCACTGGATTAGAATCTCCGACATTGACGTCATGGGAAATTGTATCAGTCCGAGTGGGGATATCGGGAAACAAGTGTTCATATTGACTGAGCAGAGTTCGAAGTTCTTCCTGACGCACTGGTTCAAGATGACACAACTTGGAATCCAAATTAAGTAGAGTGTCAGAGTTCTGTAATTTCGCCGCTGTCATGGGCTCTTCACAAGTTTCGTTATTATCAGGGTCAGAACTAACTACACTTACAGGCTGTACAGTACTGTTAGTGCTAGCTCTGTCTATGTATAACTTTAACATATTTACATGACATAACTGTTTGTGTTTACGCCTGTCAGGAGTCTGAGTTACATAATTAGGGTAACTTAATTTTATTTCAATGAAATAAGGACCATAATATCTAGCCTTAAGTGAATTACCAGGAATAGGCAGAAAAGCCAGTACCTTCTCACCAGGTTTGAAACCTCGTTTAAGGGCATGTTTATCATAGGTTATTTTCATACATGTTTTTGCTGACTTTAAATTTGACATGGTCAAATCACGTGCTTTAGTCAACCTGGAGCGAAAGTCCGACACATATTGTAAGCCTAGAGACTCTTGAACTGACTCTCTAACAGCAAACAATAACAAATGTATGCCTTCATCCCAGTCTTTCTCAGTGTCAAAACAATACGTTCTTAATCATGTTCTTTAATGTCTGATGGAATCTTTCTAATGCGCCTTGGCTTTCAGGGTGGTATGCAGATGATTTATACTGCTTTATTCCCAATTCATGCATGACTTGTTGAAAAATCCCTGACGTGAAATTATATCCCTGATCAGACTGAACAGACTGGGGTAGGCCGACAAGTGTGAAAACCTTAACTAATGTCTTAACAATAGTTTTTGCCTTAATATTCCGTAAAGGAGTGGCCTCAGGGAACCTGGTTGAAGCACACATGATTGTTAACATGTATTGATTGCCTGACCTTGTGTTTGGTAATGGACCAACACAATCTATTATGACCCTACTAAAGGCTTTCCCAAATGCAGGGATTGGTTGTAGAGGGGCCTTTGGTATGGTTTGGTTTGGTTTTCCTACCATTTGACATGTGTGACATGACATACAAAAGTCCGTAACATCTTTCTTTAAATTTGGCCAATAGAAATGATTTCGAATTTTGTAATATGTTTTGTTAACACCTAAATGGCATGAAAGAGGTGTTTCATGGGCTAGTCTGAGAATATCTGAACGATATCTGGTACCACAATCTGATACTTAACTGCCCACTCATCATCCCTGACACACACACACACACACACACACACACACACGCACACACACACACACACACATGTACAAAATCAGCATCAATAGACAAGAATATTGACAGACTTATATTCAGTAAAATAAAATAGTACTAATCAAACATTTTTCATATATTGAGTTCTAAATCTCCGCACTGAGGAAGCACTACGGCATTCTGGTTTGTGAATTCCACAAAACTGAACCAGAGTATGACAGAGACTTTTTGAATATTTCAGAATGTGGAAGGGGAATTTTCAAATTGTTATTTGTGTGAGAACGGAGAATCCTATTACTAGGGATATTGTTCGAGAAGAGTTCTTTCATATAATGTGGGTAGTGATCATTAAGAGATTTATACACAGTAACAGCCTTGTGGTATTCTACATACTCTTCAATATTTTGCCAACCCAGAGTTGCGCATAAGAACGCCATTCTTACAAAAGTAACACACAGGCTCTTGAGTTACATCACACTCATCTACTGGCATGTCAAACAACTTGGAAATGTCCTTGTCACTATGCTGTTCATTAACCAGGGGCCCTCGGTGGCCGAGTGGTCTAAGGCGCTTCGCTGGTGACCGCTAGCCTCACACCGCTGAACCGGCACGGGTTCGAGCCCAGCTGGTCCATGTGTGAAAGTCTGTCAGTTACTTACCGAAGGGCGGTGGTTCTCTCCGGGTACTCCGGCTTCCTCCACCAGCCAAACTGACTGTCACCATATTAGTGAAACAAACTTGAGTGTGACATTAAGCCAAATTCCCTCCCTCCCTCCTGTTCATTAACCAGCTGTGACTTTGACATTTTGTCATTAGAACATTCCAATTTGCTATCAAAATGTGGCTTATCAGCCTCGGCATTTAAACACACAAAGGTGTCGGCCAAACAAACGTCATCGATGACGTCATATAAGAGAATTTTCAGACTCCTCAGCCAATTTACTCATGGCTCTAGTAACTACACAAGCAGGATACAAACTTTGAATTTCGTCTTCAACTGGACCATGGATCTGATCCAAACAAGGCTTGTCAGTTACAATCGGGTTAACCCCGACCTTATCTCACGCAAGATCATTGCCAAGAAGTAATTGAACACTCTCAAATGGTGAACTACCTTTAATACCCACCGTAACAGGCCCAGAACGTTATAGAGCGAAACGGGTGTATAATTTACAGAATCTACCCCTTTAATCAGGACATTACTGCCTGCAGATGAAGAATCAGAAAACGGCAAAATACCTGCCAACAAAAGACTGGGACGCACCCGTGTCTCGCAAAATCTTCACAGGAGTAGCATTAGAAAAATCACTTGAAAGTGACACAAAACCATTGTGGATAAATGGTTCAAAAATCTCCATAACAGGATTTGAAAAACTGTCAACCTTATCCTTGATAGAACTAATAGGAACTGTGTCCCTAGCCATCTTAACGTCACATACACTATGAACGTCACTAACCTGCTTGAGTATAGATCTTGAAGTGAGGAAACCACTAGGCTTTTGAAAGGCTTGATCTTGTTGTTTTCTTTTTAATTTAAAGCAATGAGCCATTAAAATTATGGCCGTCCCAATAGCTGCAAACGGGAGACTTATTTTGAGTATTAAAAGTGGGTGACTGAGACATTGTATTTGACCTTTGACCTTTGTAACTGGGATTAAAAGTTTTAGGCCCTGGGAAAGAACTGGGTTTGTTACCTGAGAGATTAGACTGGAATGAACTTGGTTTTACAGCATTGACAAATGATAGTGTGTGTGTGTGTCAGAGCGTATTCATCAGCAAATCGTGCTGCTTGGTCACGATAGAATCGATCGGTGTCTGTGGGAAATTGTTACCATGTAAATTTATTTCACCATGTATTAGTTCACAATACTTTTCATCAAGAAATGTTCTAATATCACCATGGATACACCTTTTAATTTCCTCTACCAGCATAAGCTGTCTAAGGTTTTCAAAGTTGTTGTCAATTTTAACCGAGGCACACCACCTATCAAATAACTGTTCTTTTGAACGAGCAAATTTGATATGAGTCAGAGTTTTCTTTTTCACAACTACGAAACTTTTGTCTATAGGCTTCAGGAACTAATTCATAACCTTTAAAGATTAAATCCTTCACTATATCGCAATTTGATGCTTGCTCTACCGTCAATTGAGTGTAAATGTCCCTTGCCTTTCCGATCAAAACACTTTGAAGAAGTAAACTCCAATTTTCTTTTGGACAGTTTAAATTTTCAGCAATTTTCTCAAAATGCAGAAAATATTTATCAACTTCTTTTTCCTGAAATGGTGGGCCGAGACGTATTTGACGAGCCGCACCAAAATTTGATTGTGATTGTACAGGTGCATGTGTAGGAGGACTTGTTCGCGACTGTAATTCCAAATGCTTCATTTCTAACTGAAAATGTCTTTCTTTCTCTTTCTCTCTTTCCTTTTTTTCTAACTTTTCTCTCTCTAATTCTAAATTCTTTAATTCCAGCTGATTTTGCAATTCTAATTTCTTTATTTCCAAATCATCAGCTGTTTCCTCAGTTAAATCAAAATCACTTTAACCCCAAAGAAATTTACACAGCGCGAACAATTCCTCTTTGCGTAGTTCGTTAAATTCCTCCTGACTAGGATCTAAGGCAAACAGTGCTGGGTCAAACGACATGCTGACAATATACTACTCCCTGACTTCACAAATTCAGGCAATGTATCAATTTAGAACTATGTTGCAAAAACAGATCAGCTGGCAAGCTGTAATGTAAACAATGCTCGCGGGCAGGCCCCCAATTTCTGTTACGTCATAAACGATAATAGAAAAAAACTTTTGTGAAGTCAAGGATTAACAATCAAATATGTATTTACAATACTAAAATGATATACAAATTAAGTAAGGTTGATACAACAAATAAATGAGAAATATAGTCTTACTGTTCAATGCTATACCGGTGTATATTTCACAGTCCGTACTGACGTGCAAATCTCTATACAGTCCATGCCGCACAAATCGCTGTTCAGTATTTTGACTGTTGTCCAGTTTCCGACAGTTCAATCACGTAGATAACACAGCGACAAGAGTCAATTCACAGGAATATACAATTCAGCATTCCGTAATTTCAGACAAAGGTAAGACAGTATAATGCACCCACGGAAAAGCCGTTTGAATTCCCTCCAGACTGACTGTCGGGCTATTTATACTCTACGAGACATTCGAGATCATTCCACAACATACAGCATTGACGTATGATCTGACCCAGATACAATCCACAACAGCTTCGAGAAAATTCCATGTAAACAAGCTTACGTAGCTCTATTATTCGAGAAATATCCACAGTGTCTAATAATAATACCATGACAATATTCCTTACCATGTTAAGGAATTTCCTTAACATGCTACGGAATATTCCTTATTGAATTTTAAGGAATATTCCGCTGGTGTAATAGTCTGGAAATATTCCTTAAATTTTAAGGAATTTTTGTTTCAGTATATAGTATATAGTATATTTCAGATACAGCTCTCCAAATTCACCTAACGTTCCGCACAGTCTTTCTCGTGGAAAAATAGCCGGAGTCTGGAACACCATTTCTCTCGGTAATGTCCGCAAATAGGCGTGCCCGTTAGACTCCCCACATCATCAGAGAATAAATTGTATCTCAAATGGAAAATACATGTAATCAGGGACTGGACTTTACAGACCCAAGTCATCTTTTCTTGTTTACTGCAACAATTTTAACGATATATCGTATTGTTTTAAATTTCATTTCGTCTTATGTTACAGGCTCAAGCTAATGTTGGAAGAATTATGAGTGGGGGGTCACTCCACACACCTCCCCCCACCCCCCCTCCTCTCTCAAACCAATATACAACCCTACTCCGATAATCTGTGATACCCTACGACGCATCAGTCTTCCAATTCCAGCGGAATATTGGAATGGTGAATTGGAACGTTAGAATCGGTCGGTGTCTGTGGGAAACTGTTACCATGTCAATTTATTTCACCATGTATTAGTTCACAATAAAAAACGAGAGATCCTGAAGGATCTTGGCGCCCACCATTGTCCGATAATTGTAAGCTAATGACAAGATGATCTTTTTGTCCATTGTTACTAAGAACAAACGATTGATTAGTAATTTTGTTTACAGAATTTCCAATCTGAGCGAAAAAAAACGAAAAAGGGACACTGAAAAACACCAAGTTTCAGGAGTTTCAAGGTTTCTAGAAAGTGTACTTATGTCGGTTGTTATAATACAAGAGAAATGAGCAAAGTTAGTCTGAAAGTGAATGTACATGTACAGAGGATCCTTCGTCTTCGTTTTGTAGTATTTTTTTATTTATTTATTTTTTGCACGTGTCATCATTGGGTACTGGAAGCGAAGACAAATCTCTTTGACACTTTGGCATGAAACATACTTAAGATTTTATAACTAGGAACGAATGCTAATTCCGTTCTGTTTGCTGGGCTAGTTTGAGATATCTCTTTTAAGATACCATGCTCGAAAATAGTAAGATAGTACAATACTTAATACGGAAGGGATCCGGTCCGCGCAGTAATGTTGAAACTTCGAAAGTGCCTGAATCCTAATTATCTCACTTGGATCGAAACATGCAGTAGTCTACAGTCGTCGAGTTGTGACGTTGAGTCACAAGAGTGACGTCCCTTCATGTAGCCGACCCGCCGGCAGACGAAATTTTAATTCCGAATTATTTGAACTCCTTGATATGGAAGGTGAAGGTGTGGATATTCTCTATAGTCAATGTATAGAATATGCCCCACGGTTTGATCCGCCGGCTGTTGTGATGCAACGTCACAAATCGGGAATACCGTATTAATTTGAAGCATAACTTGGATTTTCAAATCGGACCAAAAAAGGTATCTTGCACAACTAGGACCCACGTGGGACCTGTGTACCAAATTTCAGAAAGATCCATGAAATATTTCCTGAGAATTCGCGATAACAATGTTTCAAGGGGAAATCCAAGATGGCTGCCTGGTGGCCATATTGGATTTTCGAATCGGACCGAAAAAGGTATCTTGCACAACTAGACCCCAAGGGGAACCTGTGTACCAAATTTGAGAAAGATCCATACAGTACTTCCTGAGAAATGACGATAATAAAGTTTCATGGGGAAATCCAAGATGGCTGCCTGGTGGCCATATTGGATTTTCGAATCGGACCAAAAAGGTATCTTGCACAACTAGACCCCAAGGGGAACCTGTGTACCAAATTTGAGAAAGATCCATGCAGTAGTTCCTGAGAAATCGCGATAACAAGGTTTCATGGGGAAATCCAAGATGGCTGCCTGGTGGCCATATTGGATTTTCGAATCGGACCAGAAAAGGTATCTTGCACAACCAGACCCCAAGGGGAACATGTGTACCAAATTTGAGAAAGATCCATGCAGTAGTTCCTGAGAAATCGCGATAACAAGGTTTCATGGGGAAATCCAAGATGGCTGCCTGGTGGCCATATTCGATTTTCGAATCGGATCAGAAAAGGGGAACCTGTGTACCAAATTTGAGAAAGGTCCATGCAGTAGTTCCTGAGAAATCGCGATAACAAGAATTGTTTACGGACGGACTGACGGACGGACCACGGACGAAAAGCGATTTGAACAGCACACCATCTGGTGATGGTGGGCTAAAAATGAATTCACATCGAATATATAGTGTACTATATGGACTCAGGTTCTGGTTCTTCATTCAGTTCAGCATGTGTAGCAGTGACACGAACATAAATTTGTCAGAATGTTTAATTTTAAAATTGTCCCATCGTGTTCTTTCAGTTGTGACTATACTGAGTATCTAGTCGGTTATGCAGACAATAGTAAAATCAATTGCAGGACATTAAGGTAATGGAGAAACATGGCGTTTACGAGCCAGGCTTCCCCCCGAAGACCGCCATCTTGGCGTTAAAGCGTGTAAATGGAATAGTCCTGGACAATAACGTGTAGGATTTCTGCTTATTGGATAATGTCTGTGAGAATGGCTCTGTCTCCAGGGGGCACATTGCCTCTCTGTTTTCCCCTCTCTTCTCCAGTGCTCTCCCACCAGCTCAGTGCTAATTCGGTTTGCCACCAATTGCCGTGAGCCTTGGGGGCAACAGCTGGATTCCTTCCTAAATTATCTCCAATTTTCCCATATACGGTTAATTCTAGGCGTTTCTGTATTTAAGGCCTCATTCTCGGTCCCGAACTGGTCATAGTACATGTCTGAACGAGGTCGTTAACTCACTCTGGATTCGCCTTCACTTGCCTTCATTTACCGGAAAACACTCATCGCCGACATCCTCTAATATAAGTAGGGCCTACTCAGTATACCATGGCAATAGGGTCATTTTTTCTCCACAGCCAAGCCTGTTCGCTCATGAAGGAATATATACATTTTATACCCTTCATTATAAATTCTGGGTTATGGACGGTACTGTATTAATATTGATGAAATATGTGCTTCTTATACGAGTATAGTGCGTCCAAGCGGCGGAGATGTTGGACAGTGGTCGAACAGGTCACCATCGACCTTACATGCAGTCAACCAAATTCATATCACATAACCTATATGATTGAGATCCATGCACAATCTCGGGATGACAATTAAATCTGAAAGCAGAAAAATATATTGGCAATACACCCAACCGTACATGAGAATATATAAAACCATGGATTTTATGAAATGATTCTTGAGAGAGAAAGAATACATTGGTCTTCAGCGGGATTCGAACCCACGACCCCGGCTAATCGCGCGGATGCCCTACCGACTGAGCTATGACAGCCCGTAGGTATTACCCCAGTGGATTGTACCTGTGATGACCAACGTTCTCTCTCGGTGTTGCAATGTGCGCAAAGGGCTTAAAAATGAAGAAATGATATTTGGCAAGGCGTATATCCCAACACTGAGCATATATACATATGAAATGATATTTGAGGGAGAAAGAATATATTGGTCGTCAGCGGGATTCGAACTCAGGACCTCCACTGAGCATGTATACATATGAAATAGTCGGTAGAGCATCGGCGCGATAAGCTGGGATCGTGGGTTTCAATCCCACTGACGACCAATTTATTCTTTCTCTCTCAAAAATCCTTTCATATGCTCAGTGTCGGGCTATACGCCATATACCACACTGTTATAAATCACACCGTAAATTCACAGTTAAATGTACTGGCAAAAAAGGTGCCAGTACATTCAGCTGTAAAATTACGTTACACCGTATTTTACAATTATCACTTTTTAACATGTTTTAAACTGTAAAATGTTGCACTGTATTTCATAATTACCGTTTGTTAACAGGCAATCAACTGTAAGTTAGTTTGCACTGTAATTTACAATTACTGTATTTTTTTAAATATCCTCAAATGTTTAACTACTTGGTATCGTTGTCTAAAATTAGCTGTTCCGTGGAAAAGTACCGGTAAGACACTGGAAGGCCGCAATGGCCATTGCTCTTTCGCGTTTTTCATCTCTTTGTGTTTACAAATGCGGTCACCACAAGTTTCGTAAATAATGATGAATGAATCTGCGACAGGAATATCCACGTCAGATAAAACTAAAATTAAAGTTAGCCGCCGCGTCACTCCGTGTGCGTGTTCTGGTAATGCTCTGAATGTTGTACAACGCAGGTGTTGGATGTCTCCTGCAAATGGGCGTTTCGTGTGCAAACTCCTTTCAGAGAAAACAGGAATTTTTGTTATGTTTGTGCGCAGTTTACCGTTTCAGTTGATATCAACTGAAATATCACAGTTCAATGTACAGATTAATGTGATTACGGTTAAATATACTGTAAACTCCATGGCAACATATATTTACTGTGAAATAACGGTAATTAGTAACAGTGCAATATCATTTCTTCATGGATTATAAGACTGAGTTATCTATGAAAACCCGTCTTGTGGAATTGATCAACCATTCATTGAAATAGTTCTTGAATATTGTACTGAAACTCCGGGGACAATTACATCTAATTTGTTTGAAATCTAAGCCCAATATTGATTTATGTGTTAGTGGTTTAAAGTCAAGGCCCAGTGACTTGTTCAGCCAGCGTTCTTTTAGTTATATAGAGTCTCGACCACAATAATTGGTGCATTAGTAAAAACGAATTTGAAACTTGAACAGATCAGTTTAGTTTTGGCGAATCCGATTGATTCTTGAGTATTTCTTTAGGTTGTTCGGGAATCTTCGATTCATTTACCTGTTTTCATGAGCATTGCTCGACAATCTACACAGCCAAACTTTCATCAGCCATTTCCAGCTGGTTACCGTCACCAACAAGAAACCGTGCAGTCCACAACTGAATGTAACTGGCAGGAAAGGTCCCCTTACAGTACTGTGCATTTTAAAATGAGCCAGTAACGGGGTGCTTACTGGCAGGTGCTGTTCAGTTACCAGACGGTACAGCACGGTTACCGTCCGGTTACTGACAGGTTATTCAGCAGCTGGTCATCTGACAGTTACCGACCAGTTACCATACAGTATCTATCTGGTAACCGTCCAGTTGCCAACTGAATGGTACTGTCCAGTCACCCACCGGATGGTAACCAGCGGATGCTAACTGTGCGGTTACTGCACAGTAAACCTGCTGGTAACAGGACCTTTCCTGCCAGTAGTGTACAGCTGCGAACCGCACGGTACTATACTGGCTGGTGAATATTTCGCTGTATACCTGCAATAGATTTCGACTAGTGTACCATTTCAGATGAAATATCAGTAATTCATGCAAATTCATGGGAACGTCAATGCTAATAAAGTGGCATTGAGATCCATGTTTGCGATCACATCGTACTCATTCATTGTTCGTTCGTATAGTGCCTTTCTGCCTTGAACGTCATAAAACGCAACGGTATGCTTGCCGCAAGGTTTTGTATAACTCAAGAAATGGCCTCATTCTGTCACAAAAGTAGCTTAAATCTTTAGGGGGAGATATGAGAAACCAATGACACAAATAAACGGTCAGACTGCACGATATGTGTTCTCTGGGGTTTGAATCGGGGATCTGACCTCAAAACGTCTCCCGGAAAACCTACCAACGCCTTAGACACTGCTGAAAAGTCCAATTTAATCCAACTTCGATGCCGTCGACGTATTGTGTCGGTCCGAATTGACATTATTTGGCATATGGTCGGTGGTTTCATAATGACGTTATTTCATAGGGCGCGTACAGGGAATGCATACAGGATGAATATACAATTATTGCATGTTATAGAGTGGGACATCACGATTTGTCAGCTCGAGACAAGTGATGTACAACGAGCGCGCAGCGCGAGCTGTACATCACTTGTCGAGAGTCACTATAACATGCAATAGTTGTTTCATTGTAAGCGACTGGAATCTGCGTTTCTGAAAAAAAATGACAATAGCTCGATCTTTTAGCAAGAACACCTTGTGGCAAAGCATGTCATGGCGAGTTTTGCCAACAAGTGACGTTCGACGTGAAAACGCAGCATACCAAGGAACATCGACTGACTACATTTTAGGTGCAAGCTTTTTTTAAATTCAAAAAGATTTTCATCGATGGCGTTTTGGTAAAGAAATTAGTTTGATGCGCACTGACCTTCTGAGAAATTTGCCTAGATAAGACATTAACGTTGCATTTGTAGTGCTCCACTGTTCGAATTCCAAAGAAGGTAGATTGTCTACCAAAGATCAAGAAAAGAGTAGTGGTTAAAGGCTAAAGGGGCTATTGTTTTGAAAGTCATCGAAAACTGCCATATGGAGCTTTTTTGTAATAGACGACAATAACACAATAAACGATGACGTCACAATACGCGGTGGATGCAAAACTATATGTAGGATTATGGGGGAAATTCGAACTTGACATGACGCCAAAAATGCCGGAAAAAATGGACTTTACATGAACCCACGGATATATTTCTTGTGAAGCAAATTATAAGGTGTGGATATTTATTCTATCTGGCTCATACCTTGGTGTACGATGGAAGGGGTTTCGGGGACTTCATGGTGCGCATGTGCACTCGTCAGGAAGACCTAGTCTGTGCGTTTTTGGATATAGGTGAGCCATTCGTGATCCAAATTAGGTCATCCAAGAAGGATCAGGTTTGCGTGGCTTGTTCAGGAAATGATATCAATCTGCGCATGCGCAATCGGAAGATTGTAGAAAAGAGACAGTTTCGGGTGGGAGATTAGGGGTAGTTGTGGTCAATTTTTTTTGGTTATGTATATATGATCGCTTTCGCTGACGCTGTTGAGTACTACCGAGAGTTTTCGGTGTGAGTTGATGAACCCTCGGTCTCTTTATGAACAGTTGTATGGTATTATGAACAGTTTCATAGTGTCTGGAAACCTGAGTTAACACCGTCAACGCCTAATTTAACGCTTTAACGCCTTAGAAAAATAGCCCAGAAATATCCCCTGGAATGGACACTAATTCGTCGAAATGTATTGGCCCGTCGTTGTCTTAACACCCTATCTTAATGTCTCAACATCATACCGTAACGCTTCCACATCCCATCGAGCCACTCTGCTCGATTTTGTGAACAATTGTGGGCCTCGACTGGTTGCGTTTACATTGAAGATGTCTGAGCATATTATCGCGACGAGAGAAGGTTTTATGACAGAACGTACACGTACTCGACATATTGATTACTCGGACATTGACACGTGTTAACCCCTATATGTACAGACACCATCACCACAATCACAACTGCTACCGCGGCCACAACCGCCACCGCCACTGCCACCAACGCTATACCACCACGATCGCTTTTCATCTCGGTGGAATTCTATTGGCTGAAAATACGGCGATATGATTGGATCTTTTCTCGCACAGCCATTGATCCGTTTTCTCGCTCGCTGATTGGTCCATAAGAGCGAGCGGCATAGCTCCCCGGCGGGTCGCTATAATCCCGACAAGCGGGCATAGAGAAAGTGTCTCTTCTGGCTTATTGACCTTTCGTCTTTGCATATCATTAGCATTACTTTAAAGATGAGCCTTCCGGTCCTTTAAGGCGGAAGTAACCTTTCAACCCTGAGCATCGCCGGAAGTGACGTCATCGCCGAAGTGACGTCACAGCACGCATGCGCTCTCGCCTGGTGATACACTCTCTATACCCTAAATCCCGTTGGGCATAGGGTATACCAATATGTGGGGGTTTTCACCAGGCGAGTGTGCATGCGAGCGATGACGTCGCTTCCGGTGATGACATAATCAAATGGCGAATTATGGTGCCAGGTGGTGCTTAACACGTGTTCATCGTTAATCCATATCTAATGTCCGAGTAATCAACATGTTGAGTACGAATACTTTCTGTCAGAAAACCTTCTCTCATCGAGATAATATACTCAGACACCTCCAAGTAACGACACCAAGAAAAAGAATCGAATCCCGTTGTGGGTTCACCAAGTTGAGTAGGGCATTCTTATACGATGAGGGTCAGCGGTTCGACGGGGCGTGGAAAGACAGGATAAGATAAGATAGAGCGTTGCGACCTGAAGTCAGGACATTTAAGCGTTACGGTAGGGAGTGAAGGCATTAAGATCAGACGGTAAGCCATTATTGCGTAAAGACGTTACCATAAGACTTTCCAAAGAAGTAAGGACCATCTACCCAAATCGAAAATTGTACTCTTTTTTACTACGCAGTGCGTGCACATGCGCACTTAGGAAACCGCCCTATCTCTCCTACTTCCTGAGTGCGCACCCATACGACGACTTTACCGGTGCAATTCAACCAACGACCCCGAGACCCCTACTGTCGTTCCTCACAGTGTCAGCCAAATTGATTAAATATACACAACCTATACTTTACTCATCATGAATCTTGACCACAAACACCCCAAATCCCGCACCCCAAACGGTTTTTTTCTACTATTTTACAAATGCCTGTGCACAGATTTGCACCATTTCCAGTGCGAACCACCCCGGCCTGACTCTACCCCACGAGGGCTTCCAAATGGTGCTCTGCACGACCCATTTGGATTAAGGATGGTTCACCTATACCTAAAACGTTCAGGTCTTCCTGATGAGTGCGCATGCGCACCATGGCTTTACTGAAGAAAATCGACCAACGTCCCCGACAAACATACATACAGCGTTCGCCATATCTTCACAAGAGAAATCTCCATGGCTTCAAGTCCGTTTTTTGTGGATTTTTTTTTTTTTTTACAGAATGCTAGATTTGCATCCACCGCGCATTGTGACGGCATCGCTCATTGTGTTATTGTCCCTCTATTACAAAGGTCCCATTGGGACGTTATCGCTAATTTTTGGGAGCTATATACTATAATGTCTTAGAGACTGCTGTCTTTAGCCTACGTTTGTTGCCTCGCTCTGATACTGCTATAAACGCAGAAACTATTCATATTACAACACATATAAGGGAAGTGGGAAGAGGTGCCGACATACTGACAGAGCCACATGGCCTCACAGTATAGTCTTCCGGTTAAGCTATTCTAAAGCACATACCAAGAATCTAACGATTCGTGATATGTGTTGTATATCATATATGAAAATAATTTTATCTATCTCAGGAACATTTTCATGCCAAAACGTAGAACGTCCGGAAAAAATGTGTAACTGATCTGTCATTTCCACAACAACAACAACAACAACAACAACAACATCCACATGTGATCTAATTTAAAAAAAAATACACCAAATTCTCCTGATGGCTGAAGTATCCACTACACAAATGAGATCTTCATATTTACTACGACTTTGTCAATTGTCTCCACCAGCTTCCAGCTACCATCGCCAGATACTTTTCTGTATATTTCGCTTTTTATTTCAACTACAGAGATGGCGCCGAAATAACAGCCTCATCAACTAGTCTCCACTAAATTTGATAAAGAAAATTCTACATTCGTTAATTCTAATTTTTTTGTCAACCTTTAGGCTGAGTTTATATCAGTTAAACAATGGCATTTTTAATTTTACATGTATGTTCTGAGGAGAATTCCACTGTGGGAAATACATCATTGGGAAACTCCCTCGTTTTTAGCCCCCTATTACAAAAAGCTTCATAGGGCAGTTTTCTTAGGGGCTTCAAAATAATAACTGTTTTAGCCTTTCTACTCCTGAGAGAAGAAGCAAAAAAACTTCACTGTTCTGTTAAAATTTCTAATTTGTCACAATGCACCAACTATTGCGGCGAGATTGTAAACCACAAACACTACAGTATTCATGAGTTATACTCTGATCTTCAGTAAGCTGGATATGGTCAACTTACATATCTATATTCCACCGTTGAGTAAAGTGCGGTGAACACTGAATGCTGAAGGCAAATTGATTCATTCGAATATAATCATGAGAGAGTTTGCAATCAGAGGTTAAGCCTATTTGTTTACAGCTTGTTGTATCGTATACCGGTACCCGAATATTATGTATGCTCTATGTATTGTGATATATTCTGCCATTGTAACTTTCTGCATTAGGGCTTTCGGTTTTTTCGTCCCAAATATTCGACCACGTGATCGAACTTCCGAACAAGGAAGCCTGTTGCAAGCCTGATAATGCAGCTCAAGTGTCGTGTCAGAATTGTGCGCGTGACACCATGTGCATGCGGGAGGGGGGATTCGGCAGAGGATGGAGTAATATTAAGTTTGCATGATAACGAACATTAAGCTGCAGGCTTGCCGCTTCGTGCTGTCCAATAGCAGGCCGATAGTCCACTTAAGATCACTAATCAGATGGTAGCTTGTAGTTAGTCATTCCTCCAACGGTATATACATGTAGCAAGGGTGAGTGGTGGTCAGTCACTGATCGAACTTCGGCCTCGAACAGTCCAGTCGTCACCGGTATCGCAGAAAGGTCCAACATCTGGCACGTCCTATAGCTAAACGAAGACGACATTCAAGTACTCAGTCTTTCTTCAAGTTTATCCCCGCTCATGTTCACGGTCCCAGAAAATCAATACGGTCTGATATAGCCGATTCAAAAACCGAGCAGGAATTCGTCCTTAGGTTCGATTCTGCCTTTCAGTTTGGACTGTATAACAGGACAATCTTCAGCATTCATAGCGCGGATATGGTTCCCCTGTGTGATTCAATTCCTCTATCAGCAGACGCCCGGGTTCATTCTGTCGAGAACATTGTGGATTTTGCTCAAAGCAACTGCGTTTCAATTTCACTGCCAGCAGACGACCACCAAAGCTGATTCCACTGGAGCAGACGATCGATCCACAAGCTCCGATTGGCTGCAGAGACAGTGACACATTAATGTAGAAAATTTGGACAGCTGTACTCTTGGATTTTTTAATCCCCTGATTTCCGCTGGAGGAGAATACGGTTCCAGTGATCATTGGCGGCGTTGTCTCCTCCGCGAACGATTCTAACTCGCGGACTGAAAATTTCTCCATAACCATAAACTAACAGTCATTTGCCTTGAAGAATTACCTTTGCAGGAAAAGTGATGAGAAGAACGTTTGAATACTGAGGTAAGATACTCTGTCTTATGAAGCTGGTCATCAGTTTATTGAGGTTTATAGGTTGTGTAATATTCTGTCGTACGCTGTTATAAGGATATAGTCCAAGTGGCCGTTTTTGGTGCGGACCTGACTGAACATGAGAAATTGGATTGATCATCAAGCAGGTACTTTGTTCGACCACAGAAATAGCCACAAACATGTCTGTTTTATACAATATTGAATCACTCGGGCCATATCCTTCTGAAAGTGTATAACTGTATATGGTGAGCTATTCGTGGAAATCGCTTGGAATGTTCTATCAATTTGATTGTAAAATACCTCACTTATATTTTGGGACATATTCTTGGACCGGCTCCTTGCCCGTAGGCTAATGTATTGTGACAACAACAGTATTCTTATCGTGTAATTAGACATTAATTAATAGATAATAGTTAATGAGGCGTACAGGGGCATTGGAAAGGTTACAGATCCATCCTGGTTTCCATTAATAAATTTCCATTGGTTTAACAATGCTGGATTCATGTCTGGGCTTCACTCGGATATAGAAGTAATTTATCAAGAAGCCTGTATTTACAGAGCAATTGTCGATTGTTCCATTGTCCTGAGTCACACTGAAGTGTGTTCTTGTGACAGTTCAAAACGCCTTCTTGCGATGCTATTCTGAATGGAGATAATATTGTCCATTATACTCTATGTCTGCTCATGGAAATATGTCCATGCTCTAGCTGATTTTGCAATATACATGTAGGCCCCACATTTCGAAACGAGTCTGTTCGATATGCAACCGATTTCCTATATATAAAACCAGTCAAGGTACATTTGCTGAATTACCGAGACCTTCTAGACATCGGAGTGCGGGGGCTGGATGAGCAGGGGGAGGGGCGCGGGTCCTTCTTCTTAAAATGTACTATTAAGGTGTCTGTGTATGTCCGGATGATTATCAGCGATGGCCATGCCGGATTATTCTAACATGAATGTGCCATGCACACGCGACTGATTGTGTAATTATATCAGTGTGTACCGGGGGACCATTAAATCAGTGTATCAGTGTGGACCATTAAATTGACCATTAATGTTAGATTATTCCAACAAAACTTTCTTGTGTTTAACCAGTCCAGTGAAATTGTTATTCAGGCAATCATAAGCCTCAATTTTAAGGGATTTCGTGACCTTTGACATGCAGGAAGTTAATGGTAAAGCCTCCTCTCAGAAATATTCAACTGATCAGGTTGTATATCCACAACTCAATTTCAGAAATTATGGCTGAAATGCAGAGCTGATTACCTGAATTTCAGGAAAAAGATCCCTGAATGAGAGGATTTTTCCTGAAATTCAGGCAAATTTTTCACCCTGATTGGTAAGTTCCCGACAGGTACGTAAAATCCCCTAAAATTCAGGTAATTTAGCTTTAATTCATGGTTGATATACCTGAATTTCAGGAAATTATTCCTGGGTTTCAGGTAAAATCCCTGAAATTGAGTTATGGATGTGCAACCTGATCTACTCAGGATTATTCCCTTATTATTTCTGAGAGTGTAACACTCTGATACTGCAGTAAAATATTCTCGTATGAATGAGAGAGTCTAAAAAATAAAATGGATTGCAATGAAATTTTAGGGTTCAGTGATAAATGTGCGTTCAATATGCTATCATAGAAGAAATGAACATGCTGAACATTCAGTTGCTATCCTTATATAATTTTGCCGGATGTAATCCTGATTAGATTTAGCCATGGAAAATGGGACCTTCACCATGACGATTTCTGGCAATAGAGATAAGGGACAAAATCGCATGTGAAAGTTTGGCTAGGCTGGAAATCAAGTGCAAATTTTAAGTTTTTCGGTCAGATAGCTGAAATTTTAGCTGTTCATGACAGTTTTGAGTGATATTCTAAATTCATTATTTATTCTCAATTGACATGATTGCTCAGTTGCCTATAAATATTAGTTTTGTTGGATATATGGACTGACTTCCGATAAACAAACGGTAAGGGAACCACTTAAACGCATTAGGACTTGTAATAATACATTGACAACCAAGCAATGATAAGCTCAGAATTTCACTTCGGAAAGTTATTATCAATGCATGAAAATTCAACTAAGCGTAATATACTCCCGAATTTCAATGCAGTAAAGATGTACGTTCAGTGCAATGAAAATGTTATAACAATGCATTGAAATCGTATTACCAATGCATTGAACTTTGGCCATTCATATGCCGCCAATTCTAATGCATTGGGATTCAACAAATGAAAGGCAATTCCAATGCATTGGGATTCAACAAATGAAAGGAGGCTTTATTTAGTACTAGCTCATCCTCCTACATCCGCTCACTGAGACTAGTGGGGTTTCGAGTCAACAGTACATACGGATGTTTGTTAGCATGCTTTGTGATGGAATGAAGCCCTATGCAGCGCGTAAATGCGACCATTCTTGCTTTAGATCTCGACGATATCGTTTCCCTTCTGAACACCTCGCCATCTTACATTTTCCACATGTGATTTTGCTATAATCTATCATAGATACGTTCGCCTACATAACATTTAGCTTCAATACATTGGAATTTGGGCCTGAGTTTCGACTGATTTCCGATACATTGGTTGTTCGTGGCAATGACTGTCCATCTTTCTCGGATTTATTGTTATTATCTGCATTCGTGGCCTTAATTGTAAAGTAGTGGTCAAAACGGTTGATCCTGTTTTATTGGTTTCTAGATGCCGCTAATATTATAAGAGCCATAGAAAAATATTCTAGCAATGTGCGTTATGTATACTCATTTAGGCCCCCTACTTCATCAATAAACTGGCTTGAGATACATTACCGAACAATACAATATCGAATACTGTTCAGTCTTAATCCTGCCATGTAGTGCTGTAATTTCATTCAATGGAAACCACTATTGCATGGTCTTGAACAAGATACAAATATGAACAACCTACTTAATATAAAATTTTGATCTTGTGAAATGGTAATTTAAGATAAGGCAAGACATTACTTGCAAACTGGAGCCTGATGAAGAAAAATTGCATGCTTGCCTGGAGCATACAACTGATGACCATTCATGAAGTTTACCAGAAGTGTACCCACCAAAACTAGTTCCAAACCAGGCCCAGTCACTTCCCAAAATTAGTCTAAGCTAGATGATCGAAGGGGTCACCAAATGGTACAATGCTACTATCAGTGGCGGACATGGTATGTCACCAAATGGTACAATGCTACTATCAGTGGCGGACATGGTATGTCACCAAATGGTACAATGCTACTATCAGTGGCGGACATGGTATGTCACCAAATGGTACAATGCTACTATATATCAGTGGCGGACATGGTATGTCACCAAATGGTACAATGCTACTATCAGTGGCGGACATGGTATGTCACCAAATGGTACAATGCTACTATCAGTGGCGGACATGGTATGTCACCAAATGGTACAACGCTACTATCAGTGGCGGACATGGTATGTCACCAAATGGTACAATGCTACTATCAGTGGCGGACATGGTATGTCACCAAATGGTACAATGCTACTATCAGTGGCGGACATGGTATGTCACCAAATGGTACAATGCTACTATCAGTGGCGGACATGGTATGTCACCAAATGGTACAATGCTACTATCAGTGGCGGACATGGTATGTCACCAAATGGTACAATGCTATACTATCAGTGGCGGACATGGTATGTCACCCAATGGTACAATGCTATACTATCAGTGGCGGACATGGTATGTCACCCAATGGTACAATGCTACTATCAGTGGCGGACATGGTATGTCACCAAATGGTACAATGCTACTATCAGTGGCGGACATGGTATGTCACCAAATGGTACAATGCTACTATCAGTGGCGGACATGGTATGTCACCAAATGGTACAGTGCTACTATCAGTGGCGGACATGGTATGTCACCAAATGGTACAATGCTACTATCAGTGGCGGACATGGTATGTCACCAAATGGTACAATGCTACTATATATCAGTGGCGGGCATGGTATGTCACCAAATGGTACAATGCTATACTATCAGTGGCGGACATGGTATGTCACCAAATGGTACAATGCTACTATCAGTGGCGGACATGGTATGTCACCAAATGGTATAATGCTACTATCAGTGGCGGACATGGTATGTCACCAAATGGTACAATGCTACTATCAGTGGCGGACATGGTATGTCACCAAATGGTACAATGCTACTATCAGTGGCGGACATGGTATGTCACCAAATGGTACAATGCTACTATCAGTGGCGGACATGGTATGTCACCCAATGGTACAATGCGACTATCAGTGGCGGACATGGTGTGTCACCAAATGGTACAATGCTACTATCAGTGGCGGACATGGTATGTCACCAAATGGTACAATGCTACTATCAGTGGCGGACATGGTATGTCACCAAATGGTACAATGCTACTATCAGTGGCGGACATGGTATGTCACCAAATGGTACAATGCTGCTATCAGTGGCGGACATGGTATGTCACCAAATGGTACAATGCTACTATCAGTGGCGGACATGGTATGTCACCAAATGGTACAATGCTACTATATATCAGTGGCGGGCATGGTATGTCACCAAATGGTACAATGCTATACTATCAGTGGCGGACATGGTATGTCACCAAATGGTACATGCTACTATCAGTGGCGGACATGGTATGTCACCAAATGGTATAATGCTACTATCAGTGGCGGACATGGTATGTCACCAAATGGTACAATGCTACTATCAGTGGCGGACATGGTATGTCACCAAATGGTACAATGCTACTATCAGTGGCGGACATGGTATGTCACCAAATGGTACAATGCTACTATCAGTGGCGGACATGGTATGTCACCAAATGGTACAATGCTACTATCAGTGGCGGACATGGTATGTCACCCAATGGTACAATGCTACTATCAGTGGCGGACATGGTATGTCACCAAATGGTACAATGCTACTATATATCAGTGGCGGACATGGTATGTCACCAAATGGTACAATGCTACTATCAGTGGCGGACATGGTATGTCACCAAATGGTACAATGCTACTATCAGTGGCGGACATGGTATGTCACCCAATGGTACAATGCGACTATCAGTGGCGGACATGGTATGTCACCAAATGGTACAATGCTACTATCAGTGGCGGACATGGTATGTCACCAAATGGTACAATGCTACTATCAGTGGCGGACATGGTATGTCACCAAATGGTACAATGCTACTATCAGTGGCGGACATGGTATGTCACCAAATGGTACAATGCTACTATATATCAGTGGCGGACATGGTATGTCACCAAATGGTACAATGCTACTATCAGTGGCGGACATGGTATGTCACCAAATGGTACAATGCTACTATATATCAGTGGCGGACATGGTATGTCACCAAATGGTACAATGCTACTATCAGTGGCGGACATGGTATGTCACCCAATGGTACAATGCGACTATCAGTGGCGGACATGGTATGTCACCAAATGGTACAATGCTACTATCAGTGGCGGACATGGTATGTCACCCAATGGTACAATGTTACTATCAGTGGCGGACATGGTATGTCACCCAATGGTACAATGTAACTATCAGTGGCGGACATGGTATGTCAATTATGGGAAGGATTTCCTCAAACCCAATAGATATGTATAATTGAGCACAGTTGCGATTGACCAAGTTGTGACTAACACTCATCCATTTCTTTCCTTTTTAATTCGCGATAATACAAGCTTTATTGGCGCTCGGAACTATTTTTTGTTCATTATTAATCCTCAATTAAACAGCTGAACTGTCCTGATGACTTCCACAAATTCCCAAAACTGGAAAATTATATCGGTAAGTTTCCAGGATCATGAGCCAGAAGCCGACTTTGATTATAACCAAATCCAATCATATTTACTAGGCCTCAATATATGACGCAACGTGATAATTATGTGCGTTTGCATAATATACAGTTTGGAACGATACACAAAATATGCTATCCTATAGGTTACATCTTCATGATCGGGTTACATCTCCAATCTAGCATATAGGGGGATATGGACAAATTAATATTCCTTTTATTTTGGATATATCTAAAATCATCTAATATCTAAATAATCTCGGTAAGTATTCTCTTCTCCACGTAAGCCAGTTAAACTATGCAACCAGTCAGACCATAGGACATCATAGCTGTGTATGCTCCACTATGAAACTGGGAAGTTGACGACGTGAACTGATTGCGAAATTAACCCAGCCCGTCGCCATCTTTAGTCACAGATATAAAAAGGTGATCTGTTGCCCTGTATAGTCTTGAGTTGGTTGCAATCAGTAAACTCAGAAATAATATCACGGAATGGTTTTTTTTCTTACACCAGGGAAAACAGTTCGCACGAATTTATCAAAGCGTCACCTCTAGATGGTATTACAACAAGTGAAAACAAGACTCTGTTCACAACTGCTTATAACGTATCTCTATATCTCTATTGTGCCTAGGAAAAATTGTCCGGTAGACCTTTTTTATCCCTGATTTGCAACTCGGGTAAGACCAACCTGTAACCATCTGGGTCATCTATACGCGGTAGACTGACCCTGGGATCGTGTGTATCCATTTTCAGCCTACTTTCGGCAACTGCAAGAGAGAATTTCCAGAAATCAATACCACGTGACTTCGGCAGCCAATCAGCTAAAGTCTATCGACGTAACCCCAACGTAACCCGCCATTTTAGAGTCGTGTGATATTAGCTATAGAACCTTTGCCGTGTAGGTGGGCGTGGCTGTTTTCCCTACACGGCTGTAGTTACTCCCCTTTACATTTCATACCACGCCTGCGTTTCGGAGATTTAACGACTGCACATACAAGAACACAGTAGCTGGTGATAATAAAATGTACCTCGTTATTCTCCTTGTAGTCTTTTGTCACTTCCCTCCAAGTTATAACTCTCGGTATTCCCTCATCCTTAAGTTATCATCAATTGTTCAAGATTCTCGGGGTTTTGGATAACAGCTGCGCGGCCATTCAACCGTCAGTCATGTTAATTGCCATTGTACGGACTTTGCCGGAGATGGTGGTGTCATTTGAAGACAAGCCGTGGCGCATGCGTGATTTTTCGGGCCAGTTCGATGACAGTCCAACGCATGCGCGTGTAGGTGGGCGTGGCTATCTTCGTTATGCTGAGACATTCAAAATATGAGTCCAAAATATGTCAGAAAACTCTGTGAAGGCGTGATTAAAAGATGATATCTCAAGAACGAGGAATTATTAAGTGTTGAGAGTTGGCAGGCGGCGAGAAGGACCAATGTAGAGGAAAATGAGGTATAGTTTATTACTATTCACTGCCGTTTTATTTCGTGTGCAGTTCGGATATTGTACAATGTCATTCGAAGTTATATGCATGGGATGTATTGTGTATAGGAGTACCCTAAGCTGTAGTGGGTCACACAGTCATTCGAGACTACAGCCATTCCTGGGCTTATGTGATATATACTTGTTCAAAATTACAGATCTATCACACCTCTCGGATGATACGAAAGTTATTCATACCTATTTTGTAAGCTCAGGCAATATCGCTTCCACAGTGGTATGAAAACCTGTAATTTATCAGATTTCTCGAGTCTGTTCTCCGCCGGATGAAGGTCGAACAGAATACGGTAAAGAACCGGATATTGCTCCGCGATAATGGAGACACACGATTCGCAAGCCATCTTATGGATAGCGAAGTGTACGCAAATGGGGTAAGACATATTTTTCTAGAGAGAAACATTTGAAAAAGGACATTTATTCCTGGAACAACCATTCCTGTCACATCGGGACCGCCTAACATAAAGACCAAATCCTCCTCGCACACATGCTGTTGTTCAAGGAAAGCCGTTATCGGAGCATAAATAATAGCATTCAATATACTGTTCCACGGTAACCAGAAACTTGCACATGTGTAACAGGTATGGGAGGGCTGACTCATATTCTCTTACACAAGAATGGGTTATGTGAGAAGTGCGCGAGTTAAGATGAGGAGGAGAAGGAAGATGGACGACCGATTTGTTGAGCTATAAAATATGGATCTGTCGTAGAGAGCAGCTGCCGCTCACATCACTTAATGGTCTGTAGTAGAGTGTCAATAATTAATTATGTATGGAGAATTGAGTTAGCCCGTCCAGGCGATATCCCTTGCCCATCTATCTTCCCGTCTCTATCGCACGCCAATGGCTTTACTCGCACGATTAGCAGGACGGACTACCTTAATGAGAAGTTTTGTTTAAAACCTGACCTATCCTGGTGCATGTAGGATATATTTTCAGATGATTTCATATCAATATGTCCAGATTCATATAAATTTGCAGGAGATATCTGTGATTTTGCGTAATAACTCCAGAAGAAACTTGACGTAAATCTCGTCACAAAAAAATCTCATCAAGTTTATGCGCTCGGCAACAAACACTTATTTGAGGATACCCGAAGAGCATGGCTACATCATCTTGACACAATCGCTTTGGATTATGAAAATCCTCTCCAGACTCAGAGACACAGTCTCTTGGGTGGGGAACTTCCTGTCTCGGTTCAGGGACACAATCAGTTCGGCCAAGAACATGATTTCTAGACTCAGAGGCACAATCACTTGGACCAGGAACATCTTCACCAGGCCCAGGTACACAATCACTTGGGCAATGAGCAGCATCTCTAGGCTCAGAGACACAATCACTTGAGTCAGCAACTTCCTCTCTGGGCTCATGGACACAATCACATGGGACAGAAACATCCTCTTTAGGCTCTCCAGGGGCACAATCTCCTGAGTGAAGGACATCCTCTCTAGGCCCAGGAACACAATCATTTAGGTCAGGAACATCCTCACGAGGCTCAGGGGCACAATCACTTGAGCCAGGAACATTGTCCCTGAGCTCAGGGACACAATCTCTTAGGTCAGGAACATCCTCTCGAGGCTCAGAGACACAATAACTTGGGTGAGAGACACCCTCTCGAGGCTCAGGGACACAATCACTTGGGTCAGAAACATCCTCTCAGATTTGGGTCAGGAACATCCTCTCGAGGGTCGGAGACACAATCTCTTGGGTCGGGAGCATCCTCTCGAGGCTTAGGGACACAATCATTGGGCCAGGAACACCCTCTCGAGCCTCAAAGACACAACTACTTGGATGAGGGATACCCTCAGGTCAGGAACATCCTCTCTAGGCTCAGGGACAAAATCATTTGGGTCATGAATATCCTCTCGAGGCTCACGGACACAATCACTTGGGTCCGGAACATCCTTTCTAGGCTCAGGGACACAATCATTTGGGTCAGGATCATCCTCTCTAGGCAAAGGAACTCAATTATTTGAGTCAGGAACATCATCTCTAGGCTCAGGGACAAAAGCACTTAGGTCAGGGCCCCCTCAAGCTGGGCGCGCTTACGGTGCGCATTGATATGTTGGACCCGCCTCGTACCCCGATTGAGTTTTCGCTACATCTACCGTTATATCACTTATCATAAACTGTCTCAGCTGGAGACAAATCTGACGTTATATTTTGAAGAAGGAAACTGTGCGCTTGTAGGTCACAAACCACCATTGAATTTATTTTCTGGAGGGGCAAGATTGTAATAAGGACTCGACTTCCGGCCAACATTGATTGGTCATTACACCTGATTGGGTTAGAAGTGGTTTGTGATATATTTTAAAATATTCGTATAATATTTAACTCTCGAGGTTATCAAATATCAAAAAATCTGGGCCAGTTTGACCGCCTCCCAAATTCGCCGAATGACATTATTCCAGCACGTCGTACCTTTTATTTGGATCAAATGGAGAGGAATGTAAATGCTGAATGTGTCATATGTTTGAGTGGAAAGGCAGGCTACCTGCATGCTACATGAGGTGGTGGGTCATTTGTGGCTGCGAATATGGGGAATATAGAGTTCATATTATGTTCTCTGCCGACTTACTCATTAAGTAAGGCCGTTTTAGTGGTTTCTGTTCTGATGTGAGAGTAGGACATGTCAACGCTAATGCGAGCCATGTGTATCGCGCCGCCGACCTTTGGCCCCTACATCGTGTTCATTACGGCGAGTGCTCTATACTCCGCGATTACCTCCCCTGTGAATACATCCAATTATCACCAAAAACCTAACTTGGAACACAAATGCTTTGGAGTGATCTTTGTCAAACACTGCAGTCCCAACAGACTTCAAACCCGAGCCGAAATGAAATTCAGAATGTTTAGCTTTGCCCGGCCAGCATTCTCTTGAGAGGATGGTGGGAATCGTTAAATGCGTACTAATGTAAAGTGCGTCCGTTTATGGTATTAGCGATGGAGAACACGGTTGAAACACGGACTCTGATACCAGTGCTTGCAACCAATTCCCACACTCAGACATACCAGCGAATAAAAATAGAATTTAATCCCTTTAATGGATGTGGGAGATGCTGTCCTCTGTGTCACGAAGCCTAGCCGGACATATCCTACTATCGAGACTTGCAGTCCGGATGTCGGTGTTTCGGTATTCCGGTGTCGAATTTTGACACGTCCCCTACATTTGTTCAAGCAGGCGCGTGTCAGACGTTTACCGTTACCGCATCACGTGATTATCGGATATAGCTATGTGGAACTGTTGAACTCTGCTTATTTACCCCCATTACATCTAAATATGTGAATGTATTCTTTCATCGGATATTAAATTGGTTTAACCATACACTAGTAAGTAACATAGTGGAATTATGCATTCCAAGTTTGTAGCATGGTACTAATGAATTATCATGTCCTGATCGAAATCCTAAACGATATGCAGATGGCGTTACATGACTAACATCCGGGTAATGGATAGATCATGGCGCTGCACAACTATTCGTGTATCACGTGACGCCTTTTAGACTGGTTACTTTCCGGTACAGTCTATACCCAGGGCCCAAAATCCTCCCTTGAAACTAGGATCCAAAATTAACCTGACCATATAGCTTCCTCAGCGATTATATCTGGTAAAGTGTCGACCTGTCAACTCCCATATCAGTTAAGCCAGCTGATCACAAGGTATGTGTGATGATTTTAAAGGAACCCATTTCTTGGCGACTCTCAGTTCAAATCTTTTTGTGAAGAATAAACAGGCTTAACTGTATATTTATTCTGATTAATAATAGCATACGATACCAGACATCCTATGCATGGTTTACTTGCACTCTTTAATTGATTTTAATTAAAAAACAATTGTATTTTGCCGCTATATAAGTAGTTGATCAGAATGCCCAGGTAGACTGGCTTAGAAATTGGCCTCATGATTTAATGTGGCGATGATAAACATTGTAAGGCATCCAGAAAACATTGATAAGGTAGGAATGCCCTATTTTGGGGTAGATTTGGTTCTTGACTTTAGACAATCTGATTAAAATCCAGGCTTGATAACCGCTCCTCTATCGGACATGTTGCTAATTCATATCTGGGACAGTCTGTATCATAAATCTGTCGCGCATGTCAGACTGGCGACCAATCACAGTCCAACTTCAACGGGCGAATAGGTGCCTATCCGAGCAAATAATAATCTTCGGTGATTGCTCATGGAGAGCAAGAACTTCGTCAGCCGTATGGATTGGATTTTTCTGCGCCTCGTTCACTACAGAAATAATCGGATAGGCACATATTCGCCCGTTGCAGTTGGACTGTGATTGGTCGCCAGTCTGACATGCGCGACAGATTTAAGATACAGACTGTCCCAGATCTTAATTAGCGACATGTACGATAGAGGAGCGGTTATTAAGTCTGAGTTCTAATCAGATTGGACTATGCATTGGATATGTCCATACAGCAGACATGACATGGCGGCCGGCATTGTCGGTTCAAAATTCTGCCTAGATCTAGACTCATTGTCCACATTGCAGAATGTAAGCCAATATCGGGTCCGAATGAACGCCCATAGACATGGAGAGTGAACGATCATGGCCCAATGAAAGGCGAGCTGAGCTGTGATTACCAATCCGGCTGCTCGTATTATCAGCCAATAGAATTTGAATAAGAATTCAGTCCGTATGGGCAGAGAAACGAATGCTGGCCGTGACCTGTCTACTTCATGGATAAACAGAGAAGGCAACAAGTCTACACGCATTTGAAGAGTTGTTGCATCTAAAGCTTCCCAAAGTTCAAGTTGGAGGCGGGAGGAAAATAAGTGCCTAATTTGTATTCACGAAGAAAGGATATACATGATCTCGATACACACCTATTTTATGCGCCTATTTTTATTAGAAATCTGTAGATTTGGACTATCTTATCACATGAAATCACTGAGTAATATTGACGTAGTTATACCAGGTCCTGATCAACAGGCCCCACTTCATGATGGAATAAGGTGGTCAGTAGATTCACTGAGGGGAGCATTCTCGGCCCGAGATTGTTCATAAATTACGTCAACAATCTGCCAGATGTTCTCTGTGCATCAGTAATTGCTATTTAGTTTAAGTTTATACCGAATTGGTACTATATGGAGATTTCTACGAAATTACATCGATATCCAAAATTGTTATCATATATGACGTCATTACTGCAAAACTGCACATGGCACTATTGTCAATAAAAACTTTTATAAACCTGAATCTAGCCCTGTTTGACAGCAAATGTTTACTACATAAGTCAGTGTTAATCTCGTCTTGTTTGACAGCAAACATTTACTACACAATACGACAGCAAGCTTTCACTACATAAGTCAATGTTTATCTCGCCTTGTTTGACAGCAAACATTTAATACACAATTCGACAGCAAGCTTTCACTACATAAGTCAGCGTTAATCTCGCCTTGTTTGAGAGCAAAGATTTAATACACAATTCGACAGCAAACCTTCACTACATAAGTCAATGTTAATCTCGTCTTGATTGACAGCAAACATTTACTACAAAATTCGACAGCAAGCTTTCACTACATAAGTCAATGTTAATCTCGCCTTGTTTGACAACAAACATTTACTACACAATTCGAAAACACTCAAGATACCGACCTACCCGTGTCAGTGCTAATCTAGCCCTGTTCGACAACAGGTTTTTACTTCACAAGTCAGTATTAATTTCGCACTGTTTGACAGCAAGCTTTTAGTACCCATGCCAGTGTTAATCTAGCCCTGTTTGAACGCAAATTTTTACAACACAAGTCGGTGTTAATTTAGCTCTGTTTGAATGACAGAAACTTTTACTACACTATTTCCCTCGGTGTTAATCTAGATTCCACGATGCTGTCAGGTTGATGTTTGAGAAGCCAAAACTTTTTCCATGAACTGTCATTCACCTTTCTCGTGGCTCCCGTCTACAGGTTGAATAAATAACATCGTATCTCCGATCTCGAGCTGACAGAAATATATCACTTATTATGTAAACGGAGTCGAACCTAATACCATCAGCCTTGCTTAGGAAATAATGAATATTCAAATTTGGAGGATAATGGCGTACTTCGAGAAATATTAGGCACGTGGAGACACGGATCTGGAACAATGCCAATATTGCTTAATCTCCCTGCAGATGTTTCATAAAGGGGATATCATTACTTCACCCCGACATTATATTTCAGTGTCCAGGCTTCATTATCACATTACCGGTTATGGTCGTAAGAAACTATAAGGTGTTTCTAGAAGGATGTCCACGTCTGAATTTGCTAAACAGAGGAAGCACGCAGCAAAAAGAGATGGCCGATAATCGTTCAACAATGACGAATATATTACAGCATAGTATTAAATCAATACATTTAGAATTTGCTAATAATTGCATATAGAGACATTGCCTTCCTGGTAAATTTACAGACTCACTAGTGTGCGGTTATGTTCTGATTGGAATAGTTCTCTGAGTTTCATCAGAACTCGCGTGTTTTCCCACAGTATTCCGAGTAATGGAAGACGAGAGATTGGAATTCTCAAAGGAATGAGTTGTTTCCATTTATGGTGAGCTATTTGATTCAATATTTGACTATGATTGATAGTGAAGCAATGATATAACGCGGGAACAACATGAAAACAGTTTGTAAGAATGCCCCACGGTGGGATGTGTGGGGGCTTCTCATTTACCGGTTCTTTGAATATTTGAAATTTCCATCGATGAATGAAATTCATTAACCATTTATTTCCTGATAAATAGATATTCCATGAGATGAGATCCCTACTATTCTATATGCCCATAAGTATGTACGGTAAACATTACTTCGTACGGTAGGAATGCTCGACGATGTGGACAGGGAGTACCGAGTATCAAACAGACAGCTTATCATTTGATTGCGCAAATGATCGGCATGGAGGATAAAATGGTAATGGTTGCTGCGGGCTAAAATCTATTTCTAAATCGTGCCTGGACATTTGTATGGGGGATCCCGGGAAGGCCGGCCTCGTCTGGACCCCGTGTTCTCGGTATTTGTGGGGCAATCACTATAATCAAACATGGCAGAGTGCCGTCCAATAAACCCCCGCTATCCCTAATACTGACACGGCTAAATTGACTGGGTAAAATCTGAACGGGTTTCCATGGCAACCCGTCGTCACTATGAGCTGTGCACTGCATATGAAATTAGACATTTCTTCATCAAAACGACATTGTCTGTTGGCTTGGACTGGTAAATGGTCTCCATCATGCAATCGCGTGCCACTCTTTCTGACTCATCCAATCGCCGACTTTCGCCTGCAGTAGTGCTTGCAGCTGCAGTCAGTGGTTTCTGCAGTTCTTGTTTGGTACTGAGTTTTCTCTAGTGTCGTCATACCGACAATATGGCCTAATATGAGGACAACCATACAGTCTGCTAGAGGATACTGAAGAATTGATCTATTCCGCTGGTGATGCCGTCTTTGTGCACAGTGGTTAATTAACAATGCTCTTTCGGGACCGTCGTTGATGATGCTAGTCTGTGAATGTTCCAGCCAATTCTCTCCTACTGGCGACTACATTCGGACATGTTCAGGTTAACAGGAGATTACACTGATAATTGTGCCATGTGCAGTTTTGAGGTGATGGTGTCCTATATGATATCAGATCATAAAGGATTGAGACAATGCAGTGTGATGTGAAGATGGCTCAAATGCAGTTGAAGACGATGTCTGGAATTTGTGACCCCAGTCAGGAGACGGAGCTAGCCGGCCTTGGCCGCAGCCAAAATCCTGTGTAAGCGTCTATAGCTGAAAAGGGAACACAGAATCGACCGGTAAGATCGAATGTGGAAATCATTGATTATTCTGCTCAGTTCTCAGTAGATAGTAAAATTTCGGTTCGAGGCCATTGGGTTCCTTACCTTTTTGTATAGGGGTTTGTATTTGTATGTATAGTCTCTCCCATGAAAAAGCGCTGGAATTCGATCCTAATTTCCTATGAATGGGATTCCCTCCTCATCTACAAAAATTAGTCGTATCTGGAGGATACATTTTCCGAGACGCCTTAACTTGAAAGTCATTCTACGTTGAATAGATGAAAGATTCCTGTGGTGAGCCTTGGGTAAATAAGTCAGCTATTCGTTTGTGAAATGTTTATCATTTTTTTTTCACGTTGGATGGGGTCGGATTGATACGTCTCATCGATATTTAGGAAATGCCAGGGACACGTATTCTGATAGGCGGTCTGTCATTGACTATGGCACCATACGATACGCTTGGGAGAAGGGTTGATTTATCACCCAAGATATTATCCCACTACCCGTCGGCCCGCTGACTATGATGGTAAACGGATGCACCATTTTTTTTCACTGAACCATGTTTGAGGGCTGGAGGCTGTGCCTGCTGTTCAGCCAAGATGTCTGAACCTTTTTTCACCCATCGTGCACTGCCGACACTCTGACTGATTTTAAATAGTCTTCTGTGTCAGTTTTGTATCTGCACCTAATATCGCCCATGCCGGTACTAGGGGCCGTGTGGTCATGTCAATTAAATATGACGTCAGGAGCAGCTACAATACAGGCGTGGCTGGGATACAAATCATCACTTTTGATCATTTTTTTAGAAATATGCATTCAGTACATTTGTCTGTGTGGTCATATGATTTCTTGTCAGTACGCCGGCATCGTTTTCCACCACCCATTTAATGTTGCGTTAAATGCACTATTTCTTAAACCGTCTCTTCTTTCCCGTCCTCTCTCAGTGTTCCACCTGACGTCCTTATAAAGAATGTACCAGACCGATGCTATGAATTGGGATTAATTTTGTCAATGAGTTGCGGTAAAAATGTCGATATATCGTTTTATCCAATACCAAACTGTTACAATGTCCGAATAGTATAATATTTGAACCACATTGCAGATACTGTCTGTGCTGGCCCAGGAAGACTTGAACTCGTAAAATGTTAACATGTATGTGAACCTGTACCCACCGTATTCTCTTAACAGTATCTCTGTGCTGGTATCTGAAACTTTCTTTGATATGTATCTGAACCGGTCTATGTACATGACTATGTGCTGACGTCTCAACCTGTCACTTTATTGGCATCTGCACCTTTATATATGGGCTAATACTGGCATCTGAATCTGTCAATATAGTCTAAAACTAACATCTGAACATGTATTGTGTATATAATTTTAAAATGATCGAGCCCATTGACACAGGAGAACACATAACTATTCTCTTAATTTCTGTGCACATTTGATACACCGGTACTTGTATGGCATGGGGCCATGATTTCTGTCGGGGAGCATATGTGAGACTATAACGTATTTACATACAAACGTGGTATGGAGCCTGATAATCGTCTCAGTGTTTCCTATGTCAATACAAAATATATTTGTTTAAGGAAAATATATAATCAACCAAGCCAGATGAAGCTCGATCTCGAACGACTCGGCTTTCTGTATATCTGAGAAGTAATTTGTTCAAGATACAGGCCAATTATCCTGACTTTCCTGCCATTGTGGGTGTGTTCATTGTAATCGATTAATTTACCCATAGTGTAAGTCTGAGATTCACTGGCTTCTGTGGGATAGCTGTGGAATGAATTACTTACTTCCGGATTGCTGTGAATTACTGGTACTCACTTCCGGTTGTTCAAGATACAGGCCAATTATCCTGACTTTCCTGCCATTGTGGGTGTGTTCATTGTAATCGATTAATTTACCCATAGTGTAAGTCTGAGATTCACTGGCTTCTGTGGGATAGCTGTGGAATGAATTACCCACTTCCGGTTGCTGTGAATTACTGGTACTCACTTCCGGTAGCCGCTTGTGACTGTCAGATTGACAAAACTGGCAATATATACTTCTGCAAATTGCATCGATATCAACCAGCTAATTCGCGGTGATTAAGTCCATATTTTATAAGGCAGTGTGGCGTGCACTTATGTATGCCATCAATGAACTGTTTAACGGTTGATTACATGGTCGATATCATAATATGGAGGTACCATGACAACGGTTTATTCATTAAATACCTTATCCCTTTCTAGTATACACGCTAGCGATCAAGTATCATATTTGCTGGTCGAATCTTTGAACGACTGGTTACTGGATGTCGGACCTGACGCTTGCTGTCAATGAACCAACGAACCGTTCTAACATTATCAACGTTATCATTATTCTTCGCATTGAAAGTCAGTAGCGTGAAATCGGGTTAATATATTTGATCCGTTCCTAGATGTGTTCCATTTCAAATATCCCTATGTACTAGTGTAACTGTATGTGCCAGTCGGACCATTCTGTGCACATATGTATATTGGTACCTAAACTCAGTCCGAAACAAAGAATAAAGCCGGGCGGTACATCTATTAGAAAGGGGCACAATATGCACCAAATTCGGAATTTGAGGGCAATTTCGGTCCATTCTAGGTAACAAGGATAAATTCATTCTAAAATTTGTATAGATGAAGAATATCATTGTTGCCAAGTTTTTTCATCAAACTTTAGGTTCGTGGGACTATTTTTTTCAAAATGACCGCCATCTGAAACCTATTTTCTCCAATATCTCATTACCTTATCTCATTACCTAAACGAGAAATGAACACTATTCCAGCGGCTACACCCGCATTTTCAGGGCCAACGCATCATCAAGTGGCACCATGGGCTTCTTAAACGATAGGCAGTTTGGATTTCAAGATGGCCACCATCTGAAACCTATTATTGTCAATATTTTCTCATCAAAACGTGTGATTAACTTTATTCCAATGCCTACAGGCACATCTTCAGGGTCAAGACTTCGGATGGTGACACCAGAGACGTCTTGGCTACATGTAATAGCGACCATCCTACATTCCAAGATGGCCGTCATATGGTCGATACTTCATGTAGAAACTATTGTCTGTGTCTTTGTGTCGTTGAAAAGGCACTTGTCTAGACACATTGTTGCCCCCAGACTTGGCTATTGTATCCCCAGACTTGGCTATTGTATGCATTATCTCGTGATTCATACATAAAGTATGAACCCGTCATATGAATTTTTAAACTGTGTACTAGGTATTCACTTTAATCCAGTATTTAATCCCACATTTCCAGGGCTTAGGTAAATGATAGTGCCACTATGGTCTCTTGACCATTGCCCATTGCCTCTTAATCTCCACCATTGTGGATTTCGATATATGGCCGCCATCTTAGACTCAATTTTGTCCATATCGTGTTACACTGACCATGAGCTTAGAGTCTACTGGCTTGTCATCATCAGGATTACAAACGTCTGGTCCGTCATTCATAATTCAGCCGTCGTCCATTAAAGACTAGCGTATCCGCGTCCATAATCCAAAGATCTATTTCATATTCCATATAACAGTATTAGTATCAAATTCAAAAAGACAATCATAGTATACAGTTTCCTGAAAGAGAGAAGCGGTCAACAGTTTTCTATGATGCCAGCAAGACATCATGATGTTCCAAAAATATCAAATCCGTATCGCTGATTAGTAGTCTTAATCCATAATAATCGTTGTAAAGTCGTCATCTAAAGAATGATGTATCTCAGTCACGCTTTGTTTGTGACTGTTCATATGAGCGCCATGAGGATTTTGAAGTGCATGGGCTCATATGGCCCCGAGTTAAGCGGAATTAGCCACAAGCTACGAAAGCTTCGATCTTGCACGCTACGCTCGTATTTTGCTATCAGCATGCGATATGTATCGCCAAATTTGAGAAACTTTGAGTGGAGGCGCTATAACTTTCTGCAACAATGTTTTGTGACGTTGGTTAAATCGTCACATTTAACACAGCATCTGGCTACTAAGCTAGCAGTATGCCCGCCTACTGTACTGCTTGAAAGTCTCACATTCCCTAATTTCCTTTCAATCATCTTTCACCAATCAGAGTTTGAGAAACTGCTCGCTCTCGCTCTCGCTCTCGCTCTCTCTCTCTCTCTCTCTCTCGCTCTCGCTCTCTCTCTCTCCAAGCTTTGCCATTGTTGTAACAGATTACGACTGGCTTCAAGAAATCCTCAGATAGATATTTCCTATACATTTAATGGGTCCTATTCATGGATATCCCTCATAGATTTACCAAATTATTAATTCCAAGCACATCTTCTCATTTATCATATTACGTATGTTGTGGGTTGCAGTGCAGTGTCAAAGAATGATGTTAGTTTATAAACGCAGGTTCTGGTAGAGCCAAAACGCCAGTATGTGATATCAAAATGTATGATCCTGTATTACTGGTTCCAATTCTGTGGCAAAAATGTACTGAATTTTGGCCACTGTGCATTTCTCTTCGTTTATAGACTAAATTCAGCGTGCTTGTTTTATAATTAAGAGATAATGTTTTCATAGGTAATGGGTATTTTACGCACGGTTAGTGTGGGGAAGTTTATATTTTAGGGCAAGGGCGAAGCTCGCGCCCAAAAATTTATAAACTTTCATATAACCGTGCGTAAAATAACCATTCAGCACGCCTATGAAAATATTATTTCTATTTTTTTGCACTACTGAAATTGATTATCAAAAAAGATTACAACGAAAGCATATTTGAAAACATATTTTAAACTCTGGAATCCTTTCTCCCCTTTTTTGAAGAAACTCGCCCACTGATGTTGGGACGATGTTCCCGTCTCGGCTGGCATCGTGCCAATTTCAGTGGACGAGTTTATGTGGTCTCCCAAATGGGAGTCAGCTGTTGGGAAATTACGTGGATATATGCCTATTTGTGTCGCTTTGTTAATCAATTTCCCGATGGAAACAACAGTTGAACTTCAGATGGAAATTTGATCTTGTAATTTATTTGTTTGTTTTATTCGATTGTTACTTGTTACTTCCTGACCCGACTTGTGAAATGCAATCTCTTAATGAACACCTGCACTTGACACATGTACATTTCACATAACCGTGCTAAAACGTGTAATAATTATACGGTTAGCTCAATGTTATTGACACAAGTGTTATAGAATTGTGAACAAGTTTTTTCATCACTTCGTTGGCAGGTTGGCTCTGCCATATGTCACGTGAGCCAGCTATTTGTCACTTTCTATATGGAGAGTTCCACTGTTTTGACACCGTCTCAAAATTTGAGTATTGACCCGGATTCATGCTGTAGTGCCTGTGTTCCATGCAGCAGAGGCTGCTTCCGACTGTCGGAAACCCGTCACAATCGCTATTTCCACGTTTGCATCGAAGGTGCTTCTTTATAATGTATATTTAATACATCGCAGAAAGCACATCTCATTCACTGAACTTCACCAAATAGTCCATAAATACAATTAGGGTGGCTTTCAGAAATGCTCGAATACAGCTATTTCCTCTTTCCTTAAATACAGAAGATTTAATGACATTCCACTTTATCAGGGCTGTTGTTCATTCTGGTTGGTCACACATTGCCAAAACACTTATGCACAGTATCTACTCGATTCCCATTGGTAATGCTACTTCGCATTCGTGATCAGATCTTCGACTCAGATCAACTAACAAGTCAGATCTCTCTCGACAACTGCTATTGTCGAAATTCCGTCGCCAATGTTTGTGTTCTGCAACAAGCCTATTGTCTCTGTTTAGTCTGCTTGAAAAACCTGAACTGGCGCATGAAACAGCGTCAACAATTGGGAACTGGGAATATGCCCTTTACAAAACATCCAAATAAAAATCTTATAGAATTCAAGTCAGGATATCCTATGGGATCAAAATCTTATGGAATTTCAAATACTATAGGAATGTTTTAAATCCTTTATGGCAGACTATTGACTCGCATATGATCAACCCTTTTTTCTTTTATACGAAGTAGTCTCTCATTTGTATTTCTCACTCGCTGAGCGAGTGCATTGTCATGCCCGTCGGGAACCCTTGGTTGTATGTTTCATTGTGACTTTTGAAGGTTCCCTGATACCAGGAAGTCCGGTCCATTCGAGATTCAGACCATCTGAGAATGGTTATCGTTGGATATATTCTGGGAGCTAACATGATACTACACTTATTCAACCTATGCACTACCCCCGGGAAGATTTCCCAACCCCTTGGGCAGACCTACTTATGTGATCTACAAACCTCGAAATTGGCAAAAAACGTCTTAGGTCAAGTCAAACCCTACTTCGTATGTCCTGTGACGTTAGTCACACTGCCATGTATGAAAAAGTGTGGCTTGTAATTGTTACTATGAGGAATCAGTGATATGGATACATAGATCATAAAGGCACCATGATGATCACAGGCCCTCAAAACAAGAGTTGGGGGGTTGGTGGTGGCATCACGGTGAAGTGTGGACATATGGGGTCTCTATATATAAACCCATGCTGGTGTATTCACCGTAATACCACCGCCCCTCCCCAAAAAAACCCTTGTTCTTGCCGGTCTCTACCGGTTCTGACACGAACCACAGTTAACGAAAATACACGTCATCATCAGTTCTTGAAGTCAAACGCTGAAAAGTCTACTTTCAATGATGGCAAAAACTTGGAGAAGCTTTCTACTTTGTCTGGCGTTTACAAATTTGGGGAAGCGAAATTTTCAAGCTAGTGTTCCAGAATTTGTTCATATAAACCAAATTGGATTATTTATACAGAATACTGGTATGAGGCAGTCATGAAGAATCAACAAATGATAGATGAATTATATTGTGGCACCATCTTCGTTGAACCTACAGTTTTGACCTCACAAATGTAGGTGCAACCACTAAAACAAAGTTCCTGACTCAGTCAGATAAATGAGACATTGATAAGAATAGGTTGCAGATGACGGCCATATTGAAATCCGTATTGGCCATCATTAAAGTTTGTCTGTTGTGTGACCATATGAGACTTTACCGCTGGAAAGGTGGGTATAGCCACTGGAACGATCTATGTGGAGTTCATAATAGGTCAAAATTCACTTATCATAGGTCAAGTTCTTTGAGTAAAATATGGAGCCACCATAGAAGGCCTTGTCCCTAAAAATGTCAATGTTGCCCCTGGAATAAAATTCATCACCCGTTTTGTTGAGAAAATATTGACAAAAGACATCTTTAGTGACAATACTCCAAATATTGGTATGTGGCTGTCTGTTAGTGTTGGATTAATAAGGATTATTGGTATAGGGGGGTCTGTTATTGTTGAAACAATAACGAATATTGGTATTATATAGGTTACTTAGTATTGTAGTGTAAGTGTTGGTAAACTAAAAATATTGGTATGTGGGCAACTAATAGTGTTGGAACAATAACAGATATAGGTATTTGGGTTATATATAGTGTTGGAACAATATCGAATATTGGTACATGGGTGACTGGTAGTGTTGGAACAATAACGAAAATTGGTATATGGCGACTGTTAGTGTTGGAACAATAACGAATATTGGTATATGGGTGACTGTTAGTGTTCGAACAATAACGAATATTGGTATATGGATGACTTAGTGTTGGAACAATAACGAATATTGGCATAGAGTGACTGTTAGTGTTCGAATAATAACGAATATTGATATATGGGTGACTTTTAGTGTTGGAACAATAACGAATATTGGTATATGGGTGACTGTTAGTGTTCGAATAATAATGAATATTGGTATATGGGTGACTGTTAGTTTTCGAAAAATAACGAATATTGGTATATGGATGACTTTTAGTGTTGGAACAATAACGAATATTGGTATATGGGTGACTGTTAGTGTTTCCGTTGCATAAAATGCGGTTTCTGTCAATGGGATTTCGCATCTGCAGTGGCCAGCGCTCATACTCTCTTGGTAATTGAAATGTTCACAGAATTAATCTAACTCGCTAGAAATGCTGGTGTGTGTCGAAATTGTCCTGATGCATCAACTGTTTTGGTGAAGGCTGTACCTGCAGCAGACATTTCCAACTGCCCGCGTTGATATTATAGACGGGAAACCTTCAAATCCAACTAATTGTGTCAGGTATCATAATGGCCGCCATTTTGTTTTGCCGTTTTTTGACACTTTGCGTGCTATATGAGATATGTCGACCACCTAGATTGCATGAAACATATAATGGACCTGGATGCTTTATTTTTTTGTAACAAAGAGGTACCATGTGTTGGAACGATGACTTGTGTTGACTGCCCTAATTCCCTGCAACCATACACCGTGGCGCCCAATTAGTAGAATACAACTACTGAATTACATGACCCGAATACACGATTACCGGCTGCTGAACTTCCAACCGATCAAACTGTTTATAATGTACTGAAGTATTGTCCCGGGATAGGTCTATATGTATATAATCAATTCAAAGCGTCGGATGAAGTAAAAACTAAGAGGGTACCCGTATGATATCTTCTATATACTCGTTACCTTAATAATGGGGGACAATTCTGTCTGAACTGTTTATACGGCATGCAGGTAACGCAAAGAATTATCGTTCGTGGATCGAGCAATATTCCCGAACCAGTGCCCGAGTGAACCATACATTTACATTCCTCATTCTGCGCATACTCTCTAAAATAATTAGATTGAAAATTCAATCTATCAGATTAGAATTATTCATCAATCTATTCGATTGAATATTCCATCTATTAGATTAAATTTTCTGTCTACAACAGATTCAATTTTTCTTTTTCAATCTATTAGATTGAATATTTTCGATCCGATAAAAGATTGGTCACTAATTTCAATCTTATAGATTGAATTTCAATCTAATTATTTTAGAGAGAAGATATTTCCTCTGATTCTCCTCAACTGATTGGTCTAAAAGACATGGTTGGTGTGAAACAAAGGACACTGTTCCGACTCCACAATTGAACTTTCCAGTTTCAATACCAGATACCGTACTGCTCCTATTCACAGGATGTTAACCCTCTCATCAGGTCGGGGAAAAGTGCCTCTCCAATTTTGGAGGTAAAAAAGGTCATTTTTCTTGAATAACTCAGAAAATATGAACAAAATAGCATATTTTTTTCTAAATGGCGCACAGATTGATATATTTTCACACTGGTTTACGTGCTTTGAAGAAATTGTTGCCTATCTACTTCAGGAGGTAGAAAGCGGTCTGTTGTTTTTTTCAAATTTTCATTTCAACACGTTCGAACAAGTTAACTATAAATCCTATCAATGGCAAAATGTGTTAATATATGTAACTATATGTCAATTTATGCACCATTTAGAAAAAAAGTGCTATTGTGTTCATATTTTCTGAGTTATTCAAGAAAAATGACATTTTTTACCTCCAAAATTGGAGAGGCACTTTTCCCCGACCTGCTCATTGGTAGTGCTTTAACCCTCTGCACTGTGTCACATATTTATCCCTACGTTGATTAATTTTCCGCTTCAAGGAAAACGGGTCCAAATTTGCATGATACAAATTAAGGTACCATGATAGATGTTTGTTCATTTTATTTATTTGCTATAACTTTTCGTTTTACTTTACAGGGAAAGAAGACAAAGTTTGATACGGACGAGTGGGCCTACAGAACACGCCTCCTTTCCATTCTAAACAGCTTTATACATGTTGGGAGCTTGGGAGGTAAGAGTTACGTCCTATGTACTTTACTTTAGCAGCCCATACTACGGTCAACAAAGCATAGGGGCCCATAGGACAAGCTCGCCTACACATTATTTTTTTGCTGTAATAAAGCAGTAAATTACTAAAAACCATCATTATAGTATAATACTGTAAACAACCACAGTAATTTAATGTATTACATTATATACAGTAATTAGTTGCTGAAAATTGTTTCAAAATACAGTACTTATTGGCACGTTTCGTGGTTTACTGTAAAATTAGCAGACTATAAAATAAAGTTACAGAACAACAAGTTAATACAAACAAAACTGAAGTGACCCGCTGTACTGTTTCATATACAGAAAGTTCCTACATCTTTGGAAGAAATAATTTATTGCTTTTAATATGAAAATGAAGTACAGAATATAATATTGCAAATCTACTAGACGCTGTTTTTTTTTTTTTAAATTTAATTAATTAATTCTTCTTTGTTTGTTTATCTGGTGGAGATACATGCCCCTGAAAGGCTCAATAAAAACATACGTCTTTGTGGATTAGTATAGTCATTCGAAATATATACTATATAGTATTTAAATTATATAGATTGTAGCGTTGTTTTACAGGAAGATTGTAAGTTCCTTGTAATGGTGACCCCCAAAAAGGCTAGCTCAAACTTGATTCGTGTTAATGGATGTAAATCATATTTATTTCTTTTCTTCCAAGTAACCATGATATGTTATCCAGAATAGAATACTTATAATCTAAGTAATTATATAGGTTGTCTTGACAGCATGTCGAAACAGACCTGTACGAACTAGGTTCATTGGTCCGTCTGCCCAGTGGTTGCTGGCCCTAAACTTCAGAAAACATTTGAATAAATTCTCAATATAAACGATATATATTTTTCAAAATGAAAGTCGTTTTTTATTGTTTCGTATAGAATGTTTCTTTTTTTCCAGAATACCTTGTTTCAGATCCCCATTTCTAGCATCCTCGCGAGCCAGTCTATCAATCGGTATAGTTTACGATCGATACACTGGCTTGGTTAGTTACCGATAGCAGTTCTGGATATAAATAGCTCCAGGGGTTTCTACTAAACCGAACCAATCAGAAAGCGCGCTGAAGCAGCTCACTTATTCTCACGGTGCGATTTGTATAGTAACAACTTGTAGCATACAACTGAGTTGCATCTTGAGAACACGCGTACGATTTTAGTCGCATGCTATAAGTCGTATGAAATAGAACAGGTCCTATGCGATTAGTTGCATGCTACAAATCGGGGGATTCCCAACCGAGTTGTTACTACAAATCGCATCGTGAGAATTCAAAACAACCGATGGGGATGAAATGTATGAGATTGTGTAATAGACGCAACGACTCGAGAACTCATTTGAATTAGCAAAAAAGTCCAGGTAAACCCTCTGCGAGGATTTAGGGTTTACGTGGACTTGTGCAGATGCATTTCTAGAGGAATTGGTCATGTGAACATATTTTTGCAGCGTTATAAAATTTTCAAATTTCAGATTGACAGGATTTTTTTTTTTCATATGAAATTTTACTTTACTGGTTCCTTAACGCCGTCTGGCCTTGGCGATCTGGAGTAGACCGCAGGTGCTAGGGTGGGGGAGGGGAGATGATTCCCCCTACATATTTTCGTTTTCCCTGGACTAGGGAGCCGAAACTTGCCATGTTATGCCCTTGGGTCAAGCGCTACCAGAAAATGTTAAAATATCCAAGATGGCCACCATGATGACGTCACACTAACGCCATTTCCCCAGAAGATATTTTTTGTCGATTTTCGGTCCGAATTACGGATTTTTTTATTTATATATTTCTCTGCAAACACTGCATGCTGAATAAATATCCATCTGATGTGATTTAAATAGTTTTCGTTCACTTTTTCATTGTTTGAAAAATGAATTCAAAAACATAACTTTTCTAAGTACCGGTACCCCCACATGGTGATCCCCTGCTCGAAGGGTTATATTCGGTTATATTCCCCCCCCCCCCTCCCCCCATCAAAAGATAGCGCGCATGTGAAGTCTATAGTGTAATGACGGGTCATCACAGTCATTCATCTACCAAATATTACACTTAGTCTCAACAGACCAACACAGCTATGCAGTAAACCGGTTTGTCCACATTCGAATCTTAATACTGTTTTGCACAACCCTCTGGTGACATTTCTCACGCGGTGGGCGCCTGATTGAATAAGGCCAGGGGCTCCTGGAGGAAGGTGGGTATGTTGGGTGGGTGGGGGAAGGTGTTTTACGATCGGGAAAGTGAAATCGGCACAGAATTTTATGTTTCAGTAGGAAAAAGATGCGTTAATTCCTCGAAAATGCATAATTTATACATGAACATATTATGTTAACTAATGCAAGATAATTATGATCATTTTCTGTACACACCTCTGGAGGAGTCCCAGGAGATGTTCATTGAAGCTTCAAGACTGGGCTGTGTTAGAAAGACCGGACTATATTTGACCAATCCGGGTATAAATGCACCACTGAATGTATAGACACACCTGAGTGCATGAGTTGATGACGTGTCATATCTTCTAGCTGTTACAGGTGATTTATCGAACCTCTGACATATTTCCTTAGATATCCCATATAAGCTGTTACCCGGTATGTGATACTCTGGCTCGGTGTCTAGGCGGAAGATGACTTAGGGGAAGAGAAACAGTCCTGACTTATACCTTTAGTGAGGAAGGACAGAAAACTCCCGATGGAACCCTTTGCTAGCAAATGGAATATAACCTTTAACGAACTAATTTGAATGAGCTATCATGCATGAAGTACTACTGTAGACTGCTACATGCATTTAACATTTCCCCTGCCACGTGACAACACGTCGATGGAAAAACGCCTACAGGGATGTGTCTTTCAAAATGGCGACGGTGTGATTGTCATAGATCCAATCTCATCATCTCGCCACCTTTTGTTCTCGTTGCCAAAAGCGGTATAGCTGCTAGGCAGAGAGGAGCCAGTGGTGGGTCTGGAACCACTATCATAGATTGGTTCGGAAGGGATGGGAGATCATGGATAAAACTCCTCTTGAGAGACGAGAGATCTCTATCCCCACTTGGGCTCTCTTGCTCCCATCAGGTCAACTCTCGGATGTTCTCGTGTGACTGAGCAGGTTAGTACGTAGACATTATTAATATTATATAAACTCTATTACTGGGCCAGGTCATTTCATGGTTTATTGACATAGTTATGCTCAATTTGTGATCATTTGAATTAGATATTTGTTATCTACACCAAAATCTAGCGGTCTATGATTAACGAGCATCACTACCCTCATAGCCCATACCTTTCTCTAGATTATCACGTGATATTTTTAATCGGAATACATGTATATGACTGTGATATGTTACACTGCAAATTAGTAAGATCACACCACGACATCTTTAAATGATTCACGATTTGGACGTATATAGCAGTCAGAACTCGTGTTATGGATCTGTCCTCACAGCTACAGGTCCATGCTAACGGGCCGTGATGTTCGATCTGTCTTGAGCGTAAATTGGTCTATCCATAAGCATAATTGGCGCGCTCTTCTCAAAAGTGTCCGCCTCAGCAATCGACCCCATAGTGCCATTCGCGACCGCTCGGCCCATTTCGTCGAAAGCCTATGGCGTAAGGATATGAATCGTGATGCGCCGGACATGTGGCACAGCACATACTATATACAGGATGGGTGTCCGCTCACATAGTCCTCGTTGTATTTCTCCCTTGTCAAGAGATAAAATATATATCTAAATGAATTGCATATTCCCTTAAGTCTACCCCCGACGGATCTCCTCTAATTTGAGGTGGCTTTACTGGTTTTTCATCTCACGTCGATCTCCATGCCAACGGAAGTATTACAGATAATATTGATTCTACTTGACCATCATCCTCTCTCTGCCTTTATCATTTCTTATGCCACCATGCATTTGTTTTCTCAACAAAACCTTGAAATGTATGGTGCTAAAAAATCATTGGATTCTGATATTCGTATCCATGGTCAGATGTCATGTCAGACGGTCTGCTATATACAGGTCTGGTTTACGGTACCATGGAAATAACCAATCTCAGTAAACTCCTGATTTACCATCTAGGTTCACGTAGAAAAATAATCTGAAAACAAAAAGTCAGAGAGGATATATATCACAGTTGTAATTTAGCATGCAGTCTCAATCCACGATATGGTATGATCACAATCGTAATGCTGTGTATATACTTGTTCTGATATGGTTTTGTTGGTATGGAAACCGGATGGATGCGGCCATAGAGATTAACCTCGCACTTTCCACTGTTTGCCCCTTGACAAAAAGTTGAAAGTGCGAGAACACGAGTGGCTGCTCAATTACCTCGGGGCATTCTCCCATGTCAGAGTTTATAACAATCGATATTACCTTGTACTTTAAAAACTGTGTATGTGTATACGATCTGATGCCATGAGAATCATGTGGGCGGTATGGACTTCGGTTACACTTTGATCTTTTAATCGGTTTAGTTGTTATTGAACTTTCACCTGTACTCATGTTTTGTCTGAAAGCTTTTTCATCCTCCAATGTTCACCTCTGATATATCTGTGACCGGCGAGGTTTACGAGCTTTACTTCGACGAGACCACTGTTAATTGTTTGTTTCTCGTAACCTTGCTTGTAAAAATACACATGCTGAGGGCGATAATTATTAATTATTATCTTGCAAACTAATTGTATACAAATATGAAGAAAATGAGCAAGTTTTACTCATGAAACTGTAAATCCCTCGTGGATTTTAATTATTTGCCCTCAACATATGGATGAGGGCTGGTTACGGGAAACGGACCATTAATTATCAGCGGCCTGATCATTATATACAGGCTGGATGATGTGAGCAGTGTTGTAGTGATATCGGCTATATGTGGTGTTATCTTATTAAGATCCCCAGCTGATGTGGGGCCTCAGTGATTGAGCTCGGTCATATTTCACTCAATGTTCATGTCTGGATCTCGTCCTAGTTTTGTATCGATTTTCCCCGCTGGTATATTTGAACAGTTCGCCTGTCAGTGTATTTATACGAGTTCAGTGTACACGAAGTTATCCGAGGATGTGCCCTCCATCCTTCCATCTATTGCTGGCATATCACGGCGGCGTTGCACACACACAGAAGAGATATTACGATTTAAATCATACTGACAACTGAAGATGAGTAGATATTGTGCCAGGAACATCATTTCGCGTCTGTTTAATAAATCGACATGACCATACCCTATAGCTGTCGGTTTGATTTATGTAGGCCTAATAAAACGTGATATTATTTTTAATGTTTCAACGATGCCATCGCAGAATGTCGTTGTCGAAGGAAGTCTTCACATTCATCTTATTTTCAAGGATGTTCAGGCCTGTCTCGAAAAATATAAACATTACAAAATGCATACCATATTATAGCACATTTGGTATTTGTTCACGACTATGAGCAGGTATACAATAATGAATGAAATGTAAAAGCAGAATGGAAGGAGATCTCCTGTCGTCTTCCCAGAATATGTATCTGCGATATGCCATCGGTCAGATAACTGAGCTCTTTTGCAGCAGGAGACAGAAACGGTATATGGGAGCGCCTCTGGCGGAAAACGTCCACGTTATCGATTCATGTGATATTGTGCGGTATCATCTAACCATGCATTTGCCATTGAGCAGTTTCTAACAGTACCGGCGGTAACTGAGGCAGTTTACCGTCAATAGTTGGCTTTAATGGCCAAAGAAACAAAATTTAAAGACGGTCGGACTGATCATTAAACAATTTAGGCACAAAAGTTATTCAGGGGACAAAAGCATGGAGAATGGGACAAGGTTGGACTAAAGGCAGGATGTGATTAGACGATTTGACGACTGAAACTTGAATAGCGCCGAGCGGAAATCAGTGTGACAAGCTTTATTTGTTGGACTGTTGAGATATTCTTCATGGCCGCTTTGTGAATAGATTAAACCTATTGTACAGTTGAAACCGTCTGGACCGTCTTCACCGTATTGTCTGTCGGCAGTCTGGAATGGTTCAGAATATTCGGCACATCTGTCACCCAGGACATTTGCTAACAATTGGAAACCAGACGGGTCAGAAAGCAGAAATGAAGTCTTGTGAATTTTGCCCTTGACATATACGAGTAGACCGTCCGGGCGTAAGAGGAAATCGAGCCCACAATTCCTCTCTGTTGGTTAGTTTACGTTCGACACCCCCTCACTCATTTTCTCCCAATCAATTAACAGTAAGCAGTCACTGTGCTGGTTACTGGGAATTGAAGCGCCCATTGAAAGGTTGAAAGTTGCATAATTGTGTCGAGACCACACATATTCATATACATTTGCTAATCCTTCTTCATACCGGAAGTTTTACACGGGAAAGCCATAATTCCTCAATCGCATTGAACCATTGATCTGGATAATCGCAAATATATACTATCTCTGTATATGACTTGACTACATATAGCTCCATGATCACATCAAACGTGAAACCACATATGCCAAATTTGACAAGTTTCGCAATGGGCGTAAAAAAAGGGTCATATCTCAATTTACTGTTTCTGAACCTGTCAGTGTTTGTCCATAGATAATTTCGCCCCCTTTATGGTTTCCTTAAGTGTTCATCGAGTGACTATGTCGTCGTCGTTTGTGTAGTGTTTAATCTTTTAATATTTGATGCTTCAATATTTGAATATCAGAACAACTTCCGGTCGTTTATTAATTTCCCAAGAGCATGAGTTTGTGACGAGACTGATTATATCATGGAGCATACGTTGTGCAATGTGAGGGATTTCTTTTTTCTTTATTTATTTTGTATTTTTTGCTCAATTAGATGATTCTCCCCAAGGTTTAGGCCCTTTCTCGTCAATCATATAACCTTCTTAAACCTTAATTAAGCATATATCAAGACCTGCTTGTCCGGTCCATATCTGGGTTACTATTTCATCGACAACTTCGAAACTTACATGGAAGATTCTTAGTACCTAGTATATGTGCACTGTCATCGATACGGTGAATTTTCCCCACAGAGTTATGGCCCTTTACCCTCAATATCAAGATAAGCTTGTCTGGTCCATATCTCGCTTACTATTTGATGAACAATTTAGAAACGTACATGGACGATGATTAGTACCTTGAGGGTGTGTACTGTAAGGTTTTTACCGGTTTGGATGATTGTTCGCAGAGTTATGGCCCGTAATTGTCATCATCAATTAAGGATAGCTATCCCCTTAGAGGCAGTTTTTGCACTCCCGTGACAATTTGTCTTCTGTACCAATAAATATACAAGATAACCATAATAAACTTATATTTTATGAAAGCGTATATCGTAGGGATTCCACCTATATGATTTGTATAACTATTGTGTAGCAATTATTCCAATTTATAGTTATTTATAGTACGGTATTTTCTTATCCGTGATGTATCTCCCAAAATGTCTGATTGGCTGAGGTGTTACGCATGCGTGACAGCACTTATGAATGTGATTGGTCCTCCTGCTTGGCGTGTTTTCATGAAGATGGTACAGAGAAGTCGTTGTCAAGCTTCAGATCGGACCGATGATCTCAGCAATAGACGGATAATATGCCTATTTCCCGGCTCCTTTAGATATTGTGATACGGTAGAACACTGTATGTCTACAAGTCGGTTCGATTTGGATGCAGAAATACGTTGGTACATGGGCTCGATTTGAATGCATCACTACGCTAATACACTATAGGCCTAAAAGTCTCGGGTTCGGATACAGCAGTATACGGATGTTTAATGGACACCCTTTCGAAGTTAACTTTCACACGTCGGCTCAATTTGGGTGCAGCAATACGCTAGTATCGGATTCGGAAGCAGCAGTACGAATGTTTAATGGACACCCTTTCAAAGTTAACTTTCACACGTCGGTTCGATTTGGATGCAGCAATACGCTAGTACACTATCGGCCTACAAGTCGGCTCGATTTGGATGCAGAGATACGCTAGTACACTATAGGCCTACAAATCGGTTCGACTTGGATGCAGAGATATGCGAGTACATTGTAGGCCTATACCCAGGCGCGAAGAAGGTGGATAAGCCTTGTATTGGATCCCTTATTTTCTAAGGACTCTTGTTTCGGCGAAAGGTGTGTCATGTGATCGAACAGCTTTCTGACAACAACTTCAGACCGTGCAAACATGGTAGGGGAATCCCGCTCTCTAAAATGGAGGTAAAAATGGTCGTTTTCGCTCAATAGATCAGTTCACATAATGAATTCAACAGAATCCTCTTGAGGCGCATACAGACATCTATCCGCATTAAATGGTAGTAAAAAACTTAATTGCCATCTATCTAATTTGCATAATAATAGGCCAGACATCCTTCGCGCTGTTTAAACAACATTGGCTGGTTCTTCACATGGCAAATTAATTTTCTGACATGGAACAATAGATAAATCAATGCTCCTGAAATTTTGATGCATTGGTTAAGGAGGAATCAAAAGTTATTGAGCAAAAACGACCCTTTTTACCTCCATTTTAGAGAGCGGGATCGCCCTAACCTGGCAAATGAACATAGCCCACTGGAGCGGTGGGAGATAATGCATGTGAATATCAATATATGTAAAGTATGTGACATGGATCAATACTTTGGTGATACTGTGGTATCTCGGTTGAACGCCTTCATGATAACAATCGATCTTGTTTGAAGTCAATATAGTCAAACTTTGTAAGGACACAATCGTGGTATGAAGTGCCTGTAAATTTGGCTGTATAGTTATACTTCCCCATGACGGTTATACTTCCCTCAAAGCCTTGTCATTCCTGTTGGTCATATATTATAGGCAGGAAGAATATACGCTTTTTACACGGAAACTCCTGAAGCACTTTTCGTTTGTTTGTCATGTGTTTCTCTTACCATTATTCGACACCCTTCCCCAGTTTGCTTTCACCAATCAAATGTGTTCAAAGCAATTTGAAACCCTTTTCGTACAAACCAATGTTGCCTTACTTTTCAAAGCGTCTTTTTGTATCCTTCGATCTATATTCAGAAATTTCATTTGAATTCTTTGGCGTATTTTGATAATTTGGAGAGGGGGAGGTGTGGATATTCCACTTCAATATCACGTTTCACGAACAGTTGAGCCTGTTTGAAATCATTTGCACAATAGCCAGATCAAGAATTAGCGTTGTACCTCAGTTAGAAAACTTAGACAGGTTAGTGCGATCCAGCTCTCTAAAATGGAGGTAAAAAATCTCGTTTTTGCTCAATAAATCCGTTCACATAATGAATTCAGCAAAATCCTCTTGACACGCTCACAGACATACATATTCCCATCAAATGATATTGAAAATAAATTCATCTATCTAATTTGCATAATAATAGGCCAAATATATGTCCCACTGTTGAAACAACATTGACTGGTTCTTCAAATGGCAAAGTAGTTTCAGGACATGAAACGATTAATGCGCCTGAAGTTTTGAAGCAGTTTTGGAGAAGTAATCAAAAGTTATTGAGCAAAACGACCTTTCTACCTCCATTTTAGAGGTCTGGAAATTGGTCGCGATGATTCTGGTCAGTAGCATGGTATCAGACTCAATTTATGCTGAAGCCGATGCATTCACTATCTATATGAAACTATAGAAACATATTCATTGATTCAAAACCCCTATTCCAAGTTGATTAGTATATATGACAATGTCATCCACCGTACAGTATAATTATACGAAACTGGGTCAGATACATACAGGTCATTTGGGACCAATGTACAATTTAGCAAATTGAAAGAATCTTTTCATTCGCTATGGCTTTTAATTATATCGAATATCCTTTGAGAACAAAAGTGGATCACCAGAGAATTTGTTTGACGCTGAGATAAACATTTTTTCTTATTTAAATATGGACGCTGTTATTCTAGTATGGGTATTGATAATAAACGTCAATTACAAATAAGTATGTCTTGTTAGAAAAAATTCTATTATAGTTTCAAAATTCTGGTTTTGACTTGTGTATGACAGGGAACACAGAAAAAATGGGTTCATAGTCCAAAACAACTTAATCTCTGCCCCGTGAGTAGAATCAAAACGGTCACATTCACAATGCACCATAATATCAGCGAGCGTTGTAGAAGCCCTTAACATCGCATCCACCCCTAACGTCACAATGCGATGTTAAGTGTCGACATGAAGACCCTTAATATCGCCATTATCCTTGCGATGTTAAAGTGTCCCTCGTGTCAATATTTTGGCCCTCTGAGGCCTCACGCTGTAAATGGTCGACATGACGACCCTTAACATCGCAATTATCCTTGCGATGTTAACTTAAGGTTCGACCGTGTCGCTATTTTGGCCATTTGGGACTTTACGATGTTAAGCATGATGTTTAACATCGCAAGCATAATTTCGATGTCGAAATGGTGACTATTCACGTTTCCGCATTTTAGCCGCATGTTTCGGGGCCTCTGTGAGTGGAAACACAATATCCTCTTACAAGTGACTCTTGGTTTTCAGGATGGCTTGGAACGTGGGATCCCACTTCACTCTATCGACGGGTCAATCTCGGCAACCCAGTCTTGTTGTATATAAACGAGATCTTTAATAGAACAACAAACACACTACATTTGGACCAAATATGGTCCATATTCCCCCAAAGAAATCCCATACGCATCCGAATACCCTTATATTAGTTCTCGATTGCGCATGCACGTATCACTGGACGTACGACGCGAATGATCCTCTGAACGTCCGTTCAGCACCACATGGCACAAGGCATCAATATGGGCTTGGTTGTTTGGAGTCCCAAGTGCGCACCCAATCCGATCGTATCTGGGCTTTTCCTAACACTCGCCGAGTGCCACTTTGCACAATGTACCCAATATGGCCTATATATACCCATTTTACATCCAAGGCCAATACCCACACACATGCATCCATTCCAACGGTAGCTGTGCTTTCTCTACTACTGATGGCTTCTTAGATGCCGTCACAGTCATATAAGTTCTGTTCGATGGTTCAAGGTCAACCCACCACACCTCCATCCCATAACCCAATGAGCAATCACAGCTATACTATAAAGTATTCTACACAAGAAATCGCCTCGGAACTTTTCAAGGAAAACCAGTAGTAATCATTAATGAAAAAGGCTTACTGGTCAGCTATGAAAGAAATTAGCTTGTGTAAAACGATCATATTTTATTATATGGTCGCTTTTTATGCGAATAATTATACATGTATCTATTATGGAGGCCGGACATATTCTTGGTGGCGGCTGGCTCATAGATTTGACACTTGTATACCATGTTTAGTACTACATGACTAAGTTGAGTTGGATAAAATAGACAATCATTTCTCATTCAGACAGATGGATGTCTGAAACTCATAAGTAAATCTTGTTCGTCATACTGTGATCTTTAAGAAAACATTTGAATCCTTTGAGCAGACAAGCGATAGAAAGTGTCGACCATGTCGATATTTTGTTCATTGCGATGTTAAGGGCCGTCATGTCGACCCATAACATCGCAGTGCGATATGTCGATATTTTGCCCATTGCCTTGGATGTTAAGGTCGGACATGTCGACCGTTAACATTGCATTGCGACGTTAAGCTTCGATGCGATGTGAAAGGCTTCTATACATGCAGAGTGTACGTTGGATTGCTGTTTTCAGTATAAAACACGTAGAAATGTTTTATGTGAGAGTCGGTTAACGTCATGTCCATGTAACATTGAGCCAGAGCTTGTGGGCATCGTGGTGAATAAACTGCTTATAGATACAGGAAATTGAAAATAGAAACCACGCGGTAATTATATTTCAATTTTCCGGTTGGTTTCTTCTCAAATGCATGTACCAGGACCTCAAAGCAAATCACCCTGGAGATAAAATATTCCGAAAATAATCTGTAGGCCTACAGGTGGGCCTACTTGTTGCATAGATTATACAGATATATATATAGGCTGTATGAATGTATGGAGTGAATTGATGGCAGGAAATCTCTTGTTATATGTCGATACCGGTATATAGATATGTTTACCCAACATTGGCCATGGTATGTGAAGGTCATATCAACCTGAACAACAGGAACAGTATGTGGAAACATTCAGTGATGTTTACAATACGAATAGCGTGACGTCTTGCTCAGACGGTCTGAGGAGTGTTCAATTGTATTACCTGGAATTATAGTAGGACCAATCTATGTACCCGGACATTGTTTATTTGCCAAGGAAACATCGGCTGTCAAAACCAAATGTTCCAGTTGCTCGGCTATCGACATCTACACCGGCTATCGACATCTCGATGCAAAATAATTCCGGGGAAAGGTGGTTACCGCCCACCTGCTGTTCTCATACGGGTGTAATCAGGCCCAGGCAAATCTGTCGAGATTTGATTTGATTGGGTTCACGCTGATGGTTTATATAACTGGAGTTATATAATAGTGTGATTTCGTATCTCATCATGCATATGTTATAACGGGTGTATTGAATCACGTTCACTTGTGAATGGCCAAGTGTTCTAACGGGGGAGTATAGTGTCGTGAGGGGTGTATATAGTATCACTTTCACGCAACTGGGATGTGTCACTTTCACGCTGTATGGTGTATATGTGGCCGTGTTACATTTTATATATTGTTAATGGCATTGTTCGGGATTATACGACATGTGCTGGGTGTATGCTGTTGTATAGTATAGCCCTGTGTAAAAGCGTGATGCCCTCGCATACAGGCAGACAGCGTGATGCCCTAACATGGCAGGTAGCGTGATGTAAACATACTGGCCGACAACGTGATGCCCTAGCACACAGGCGGAAATCGTGATACCCTTAAAATTAGACATGTACGGTTTTGATATCCTGCTCTGACAAGTGGAACGTCACTATTTGTCATTTTCCACATACCACAAGCTTAACTTATGAGATGTATGTTCAACTTGAAGACAAGGTACAACATAAGCTGATCCTTCTCGAAACTTATTTAGGCCTATATAGATAACGGCGTTTTCTGTTCTGTTCATCTGCATATTATGTGTGTAGTCAAAGATCAACGAGTTTGTATTTTGTCCTCGACAGACTTTGTACGGTGTTCACCCATACCTTACTCGGCATGGACCTCTCGACATGCCCAGCTGATCAATGACGCCGACGTCCACACCTGTTGTTGATTGTAAAGAGAACATCTGTTCCGCGGTACACAGGTAACAATTACTTCATCTTGTGCATGTATGTGGGCTATACAAGCCATGATTGAGAACTATAGAGATCGATTTATATCGAACTTACATGAGAACACGGTTGGAGATTACTCTTGAAGTTTTTGCCATATTCTCCTGTCTGTAACACACATTTCTCCTGTCAGTTATGAAGAGAGAGAGAATTCAGGTTTCACGTCAGTATTGTAATACTCAGTATTGTAATACTCAGTATTGTAATACTCAGTATTGTAATACTCAGTAATGAGGATTTTATGTGAACATCATCATGCTTGCTGACATCATTGAGAACTGTTGACCGCTTCTCTCTCGTAGGAAAACATCTTGTTTCTATTATAAAAATAATACACATTCGGAATTGGTTCTGTCATACGAAATAGGTCTTTCGTTTGTTGACGCGGAAACTATTTTTTTCGGACGACGGCTGAATGTTAAATGTTGGATCTGACACTTTCTATTTTGACATATTTCTCATATTTCCCGTCTAAATCTTGAAATATTTTTATGGGACTGACCAGTTACAATAATGAGGAAAGACTTGAGCAAAAAGTACCGTTGCTATGGTGACTGGTTGTTTATTTCACTGCCACAGGGCGCAGTCACCAGTACTTATCACCATCTGAAGTTAAAGCAATCATCAGTATTTAACACTGCTCTAACAGTAGGTTAAGGCGATTCCGCTCTCTAAAATGGAGGTAAAAAAGGTCGTGTTTGCGCAATAAATCAGTTTACATAATGAATTCAGCAAAATCTTCTGGGGGCGCACACAGACATATATATCTTCATAAAGTGGTAGCAAAAATGAATTGTCGTAGTACATATATTAATACGCCTGAAGTTTTGGAGCATGTTATTGAGCAAACCGACCTTTCTTACCTTCATTTTAGGGAGAGGGATCTCCCTAACCTGAAGAAGTCCAGACCCTGGACACAGACTGTTCGGGCGTATGTTCAGAACAGATTGAGAGTCAATTTCGTGCAGTTGTGTGCTATACATGTAAATACTGATTCATGTTGATGTTAGTGATCTACACATTATACTTGTCATTCTCCCTTTGCCTGAATTTGTAACCTTCCAAACCGTGGGTGTACCGACTTTTCTGATGGCACGAGAATGCACCAAGCATAGCTCCAGTCCAGCTAATCGTTTACACATAACAAGGAAAGATTTATACATTGTATCCCATTTCCCATACTTATTTGTTTTCAATTTCTCTTGAAGATTACACTCGCTATAATCCCCTGCTGAAAAAGTAAGCTATTTTACCCGTATTTGCAACATGCAGAGAAGACAGTACCGGTACCTAGCCTGTCATCAAGATATTTTCATGATAAATAAGGAATTTGTCCCATCTGCCTGGCTTATGAAATATATATTACTAAGGCTCTAGTTCTTCTTTCCTGTCAGTAGCTTTTGACATATTTCTCCTGCCAGTAACTCTTCACATATTTCTCGTGAAGTCTTGAGATATTTCTCCTGTCAGTAACTCTTGACATATTTCTCCCGTCTCTTACTCTTGACATATTTTTCATGTCAGTAACTCTTGCTCTATTTCTCCCGTCTCTAACTCTTGACATATTTCTCCTGTCAATCTCCTGTCTCTAATTCTTGACATATTTCTCCTGTTAGTGATTCTTGACATATTTTTTCTTTCAATAACTTTCTCCTGTCTTGACAAGTATCATGTGTAACAATCAGATCTACTCCGGTCATGTTCCAAACTGTGATATTTTTATTATGTACCGTACATGTAAACCACTTAATTCTTCGTTTGACATGTTTCCCTTGTATATAGCTGGCCGCATAGTTTCAGATTTCAGGATACCAATGTACAGTACGTAGAGTTAATACAATTAGTAGCATTTGTGTGTGCATTCATCACACCATGTGAACTATATGCATAACAATATCGTGTTGGCCGAGATATGGTATAACCTATACACGCCTCTCATCTTTGGGATGAATTCACTTAAGTCACCCGCTGGTACCGTAATAACTATATTTAAGCCATTATGTTTAACCCACCCGCACGTGACCCATCAATGAACAGTGTGTCAACCCGTATTCGAGGAAATAGTGAATTTAATAATTGTACACGTGTGACCGGCCGGACGAAAAGACTGACTGTGGTGTGTGTTTGTACACTGATCTGAGTGGACCACTGGGACCAGTGTCTGTCTGTCTGTCTGTCGGACTGAGGTGTGGCTGATTAGCCAAATGACAAGGTAATTGTCTGAAATGTAGATAAACCCTCACGGCTTCAACATATACGTGCCTAAGTCAATTACTTGGTTAATCACCAATTTTCACTCGTATTTTAGGTGGTCTGTTCAGTATACGGGTGCGCCGGGTTGAATTTTTGCACATACGGGATTTGTTGTCATGCGGAAGTTTATCAAAATACATTGATAATACTGCAGGTTATAAATTAATCGGTAACCATGCAGCCGTGTACAGTATAAACTGTTGCGCCTCGTCACACATCTTGTATCGCGGCACTCTTGTGGCTGCAGGAAGTCGAACGACAGGCTATAAGCAGTACCGTGTTAATCTCTCCATGTCTTCTCAGTTTGATGCCACTTGAACGTAGCCATAAACCCAAACATCACCTCGCGAACTGTTACTGCTTTGATAAGTGGGTTTTTTTTCTCAAAAATAATCAATACAGATCTAATTGATTTCAAACTGTTATGGCTGCGTGTGAGGTTTTTATTTCGAAAAAAAAATGAATATTGACATATTTGAGGAATATACTAAATGTGATATATATGGGGACAATACAACGAGTGATACTGGACTATCGTGTACCGCGGTTTTCCAGTCTTAGGTACATAGTAACTGTTCTATTTATATGATGACACTCCGCTCTCTCCTTTTATGTGATTCAGGTATTCCGCTATGTATGTCTGTGTAAATCTATCTGGTCACGGGGCCATGCAGTGTCACGTGACAGTGTCATATCACAATGTGCATCTCTCAAGTTATGTCGACATGTTCATACATGCATGTTTATCACACATAACTCACCGACTTCATTCACCCTCCGCATGCACTGCTCAACAGAGCAGCTCACAACATACATCCATTTCAATCACGTTTATCACACCCCACTGATTTTCCTTCCATTTACATCCACCATGTTTATCATGTATATCCACCGTTCACTTCCCCTCATACGGGCACCGCGTTAAAATGTTTACTTTCCCTCATACGTCCACTGCTTTAAAATGTCAGTTCGCCTCACTTGTCCACAGCAATAAATTGTTTGATTCCCACCTTGTTAAAAGGTTTACTTCCCCTCAATACTTGCGCCGCGTTAAAATGTTCACTTCCCCTCATACATGCACCTCGTTAAAATGTGTACTTCCCCTCATATGTGCGCCGCATTAAAATGTTCACTTCCCCTCATACGTGGACCGCGTTAAAATGTTCAGTTCCACTCATACGCTCGCTAAGTTAAAATGTTAACTTCGCCTCATTTGTCCACTGCGTTAAAATATTCACTTTCCCTCATACATACACCTAATTAAAATGTTTACTTCACCTCCTACGTGCACCGCGTTAAACTGGATTTTATACCTAGGTCTCATGTGAACAAATAGGCCTATACCCACTAAATCTTTCGAACGCCGGATGCGTAATTTTGGTGTTCTTAACTTTTGCACTGATGTGTCAAACTCTGTTCTTTTACATCGTCACTACTCGCTAAAATAGTTAGATTGAAATTCAGTCTATCAGATTGAAATTAGTGACCAGTCTTTTATCGGATTGAAAATATGCAGTCTAATAGATTGAAAACGATAAAATGAATCTGTTGTAGACAGAAAATTTAATCTAATAGATTGAAAGTTTCAATTTAATAGATGGAATATTCAATCGAATAGATTGATCACTAATTCCAGTCTGATAGATTGAATTTTCAATCTAATTATTTTAGAGAGTACACTGCAAGCTCAATACGCGTACAGAACTTGTGATAGCAAAAGATGGCCATCACCTGTGATGGCTAGCATGGATAGCAAGGATGCTTTACATATACGGACGTCTTCTCGTTATGTACACTTGATATTTAAAGTATACTGGTACGTGTTCTGCAATGGACATTGTCATTACAAGTTTGAACCTAATGGATACCATATTGGAGTTCAGATGTGGAATACTGCTGCTCTCTATTCAAGAACATCGAAAGTGTATTCAAAAACCGTTACATTTGAACACCTATTGGTGTTCCAAACTGGAAGACTTTTGATAAAAAGGCGGGCGTATTACATGTATGTGCATGGCGTTTTTCGTCCGTCTGGGCCCTTGTGTCGGGGAGGGGGGGGGGGGATTTGGATTAATGTCACACTCAAGTTTGTTTCACTCATATGGTGACAGTCAGTTTGGTTGGTGGAGGAAGCCGGAGTACCCGGAGAGAACCACCGCCCTTCGGCAAGTGACTTTCACACATGGACCAGCTGGGTTCGAATCCGTGCAGGTTCAGCGGTGTGAGGCTAGCGGTCACCAGCGAAGCGCCTTAGACCAAGGCCCCCCTTGTGTCGGGTCTACATCTGAGACAGTATTCTATCTGCAGATCCAATTTTTGGTGAGTGGATACCCTGGGGAGGCGATGTGCGGAGGTTGAGATCAGAGGTCAAAAGTCACTGACATAAAATATCTGACCCAGAAAATCATTGAACCGTTCCTGTTCGGTTTATCTACAGCTGCAGTTATTTGTGAGTGGATACACTGGGTGAATATGATGTGTCGCTTTGCAGAATTGAGGTCGAGGTCAGAGGTCAAAGGTCACTGTTGCCTAAAATTCAGGAAATCACTGAAAACTGCTATTTGTTTTTAAATGGATTCATTAGGGGGGGGAAGATGCGTTGCATACCAAAATGTAAGTCAAAGTCAAAGCTCAAGGTCACTGTGACCCCAATATCAAGAAATTGTTAAAAATCGCTATGTTTTGTGTCCGTAGATACATTAATGAAGTCATCAAAATCAGGAATCTGTTAAATATCGCGATTATTTGCGCTCGTAGATACATCAAGAGGAGACTGTCAAGTACCAAAATTTAGGTCAAGATCAAAGGTCAAGGTCACCGTGATCCAAAAATCAGGAAATCTTTAAAAATCACTTGTTTGTGCCATAAGATACATTAGGAGACGACGATGTGTCACGTACGAATATATGGAAATCATTAAAAATCGATTTTTGTGTGTCGGTAGATACGTTAGGGGGAGACAATATGTCAGGTACCAAAATATCGATTACGGTCGAAGGTCAAGGTGAGCCCAAAATCAGGAAATTGCTAAAACTCGCAATTGTTGTATCCGTAGATGCACTAGGGGGAGACGAAGTGTCAGGTACCAGAATTTAGGTCATCAAAAAATCGCGATTTCTTTTGTGTCCGTAGATACACCAAGGGAAGACGGTGTCATGTACCAAAATTTAGGTCAAAAATCAAAGTCAGTGTGATCCCAAAATCAGGGATTCATTAAAAAACGATTTTTTGGTGAGAGATGACGTCTTGTGAGCGTATATTGAACCAATTTTGGCCCTTGTTTTAGTTTGTGGTGGCTCCGCTTCTACACTAAAATTAATATTGTCCTACAACCTTTAAGCGATACAAATCCGACGTGCCACGCCCACTGGTTGTGTGGTCATCGGACACATGAGTTCATTGTTCAGAATGCCAAGATTGCAGGACTGTTTCCTGTTAGTGGTGTTACAGTGCTCGTATATCGTAACCAAACAAATTAATTATGGTTAACAAATTCTTGAGTATTAGCTGGTGACGTTCCGCTGTAGTTACTAACAGCGTATACCAACCAAAAAAAATCATATCGTACCAATGTTTATCTCTATAATTCGATTTAATTTCCCTGTTACTTCGCTCTCCATATAACTGAGCTGTGTAATTATGTTGTACCTCAGTCCACGAAGGGACATATCGAGGGAACTAGTCATCTCGTCTCCTGTATGGACCTATATATAACGCCAGATATGTATAGTTAATCTTGGATATGAGGGATTGAAACGATTTCATATAGTCAGTAGTCTTATTAAGGCAGTCGATCAAATCGTCTGTACATTTTCTGGACGAGATTTATCTGAATCTATAACGCCCTTGCAGAATGAAGATTTACGAATTCTACACATTCCAGAAGAGTAAAGATATAAAACAGTAAGGTACACCGGGTTAGCCATACTACGGGCTAAATGTATATACGATACAATAAATTACACCTATTCATATACAATAAATTACAGTATGTAATTAACATTGGTCGCATTACTCCAACAGTATATGGCAGTGTGACTATAACGTCACAGGACCTACGAAGTAGGGTAGGCATTAGGACTCCGACGCGAACTGAACTCTTGGAAATCCCCCCACCCCAAGTTGAAATCCTGCCTATATTAGAGTCAGAATCACCAGTGATTTTCATCAAAAATCACCAGAAATAGCAGGTCAGCTCAGAACTTGCTGGTAACAGTCCCCCAATGCAGCTTCACGCCAAAAATCAAGGTTCTAATGTCAACGGTTCTCCTTATTTTGCCAACGAAAGGATTCGGATGGACTCACTCACTCACTCATTACCGGACAATTTGCAAATGAGAGCCTACGTCATAGGAATATGGCAATCACTTGGCCAGAAGCAAATTATCTAGCTTTTGATACAGCAATGGTGCCTCGGTGAGAACCCAGTCAAAATCAAATTTCGAAAGAGATCATCCTGGGCCTGTTTTTTTTTCCTTTCCACGAGTCTAGATGTCGATACCCGAATGTGTCGTCGTGCTTCATGTCTATCACCATCCTGTATTGTGATACGGTTAGAGTTAAAAGTTGGAGTTGATCTATCATTTATGGAGTCATGTGGACAAAATCGGATACAGGGTCCTTTCTCTATTTTCCGCCATTTTGAAAAATCTTATTTGTGTCACTATAAAATATAGGACACCATTCAGACAATGAACAGAATTTCACGTTATGTTTAAAATTAGGCTTGAACAGGTCTCCGTCAAAGACGCGTGAAATTTCATCATTATATTCTATTTATATTCTTCATTAATGTCCATTCTCCATTCTTCATAATGTCTGCCTGAAAGATTTTGTCCAAAATTATATTCATCACAATAGGTGAAGTTTAATGCGACACCCTACACTGAATCTTGGCCCCGGGCTAAACTTTGCCCTGTATAGAATTAGAAAAGGGCTGGGCGGGTCAATGCAGACCGAATATACCCGAGAGGACGACGAACATTTTGTACGGCAGATAACGCTTATCGTCCATAGTTAACAGATATCACGTGACTATACCACTCATCGGCAAAATCTCTGTCTCCCTGGTTACGCGTTGCTTTTCCATAAAAACATTGAATTTGGGATAAAGGTAGGGCTAGGTCTTTGTCTGCCCGTCAAGTCTGTATATATACATGTCTATAGTGGATTTACCTCGTCCTGTTATATATGTGATCACAGACAGCACTAGGTGTGGTACGAATTTTATTTATTATACGTTTGTCAAATTTTGAGATTGAGTTGTCAATGAACATTACTGGGGACGGAAATCGCCCGTTTTAGTCAGCTGTAAAATGGTATACGCATGCAGAATGTGTAAGTATTGACAGCAATTCGGTATACAGATGAATTGATATTATGAATATTGTGACTAGAGTTACGTTAATGGCATCGGGTACACTATACAAATAGTAAAATATACAACTTTTGAGACTAACATTTGCTTTCACCCACTTATGCGAGGCGCGATGAGGTGTAAAACTAGAACAATATGTGTTGATGTGTCTATTTACAGTGAAAGGTGCATGTGTGTGTGGGTGGAGGATTGGTGGGAAGGGGAAGGGGGCGGGGGGGGTAACAGGTCACCATAATGGCTTAATTACTGATTCAAACACTTGTTCTTGAGTGAAGGACAATACGTATACACCCCTCCTAGTTCAATCTGCATGCATGCACTTAAATCTACACCCGCCTCATCACACACAAAATGGTTGAGAGATTTCTCCTGAATTTTATGTCATACATCCACAACTCAATTATCAGGGATTTCAACCTCAAATTCAGGGACAATTTCATGAATTTTAGCGACTTTACCACTGAAGTGAGCGAGTTTGAGATATAACGTCGCTTCGACAATCAATGTTTTAGTTATATCACGACGGGGACACTGAAGTCATACTCGCATTAGAAATTGCTTCCCACAGAAGTATGCTGTAGGCCCCATTCAGACCCCATTCAATCATATTATACTGGCACGGAGCGAACTGGTCCTTGTTCTGTCCTCTCAAATCCGAGCGGGAGCGGGTCTTTGGTATAAACCCGACCGGGGATCGAACCCAGTACCTACCGCTTACGACGCGGCACCAGCTATAATAGATGCATGTGTCGTATGCGTAGGAGGGAAAAATGACTATGGGATAGACCTATTGGTATATCACTTCCGCCACCTCAGCCCTGAACAACTGCTGCGCTGTAGCGTAGGGAATGGACTTTGTTTACAAAGATGCGAGGCCAGATTTATAAAACTGGTTTAAAACTTAATTTTGATGGTTTCCAAATATGGAAAGATTACCAAACCAGGTCATACTCGCACACTCTCTAAAAAAACATGAGGGACCTGTTCCACTCAAGTTTGAGTGAAATGTACCAGTTCACTCAAACTTGAGTTAAAACCACTTGGGATCAATTTCCATTCTTACTTGAGTGAAATTTCACTCAACTTTTTTTAGAGGGTATACACACATGCAGATGCATGCAATCGAAACTCAGTAATTTTATGGAACATGCAGAATTGATTTACAAGTTGCATGAAAGATATTAAGGAAAGCCCGAGCCCTATCCCCTCAGACACTTTGAATACTTGAGAACAGAAGATATAGCCAGCCCTTCACTCGATTACCCAGCCCTTTCATACTTGAGAACAGAAGATAAAGAGAGCCCTTCCATTAGTCATTTTGAATACCGGTTGTTTAGAACAGAAGATACACCCAGCCCTTCTCATAACATACATCAGAACAACCATGGAGCCTAACGAAAGCCGTGTTTTCCTTCAAAATACTTGAAAACAGAAGATAAACATAACGTTATTCGTCCCATTCCCTCACTTTGAATACTTGAGAACAAGATGGAAGCATGTAGACAACGGTCCAAGAAGCAAGAGGGCATTCCTTTTGCTCGAATTCTCTATTTTCTTCTTTAGAAACGTTGCCAAAACACGTCAAACTCATTGAAATTGTTGTTCCCTCTTTGAAACATCCTTGTTATTTGAGATCTTGTGGGATTTGTTTCACAAATACCTAAATTCTTCGTAATATTTTTCAAGGAGAAAAAGTTAGAAGAGTATATTTTGTTCCAGGTGATGTTAAATATTCAACCAGGATATGCAATCTTACAATAGCTTTGGATTTCTCGGAACCTGTTGAAGGTGTGTGTGTCGTCGCGGACACAGCGGGTTACTGGACACACTAACAGCTGTAGAACCGCTGGGAGGGACAGACCGGCTGGACGATCATTGTCCCTCAAAAAAAAATAGTGATACTCTTTCTTATCTTACAAACACATGTCTCTCTCAAACCTGCTCTTTAATTACCCTTAAAACAACATCGTGTCAAACTGGAATTATCCATTGAATGTTGATATTGTTCACCCATTCCTCGTCACATAATTTGGCTGCACGCTGGGTTATAAAAGTACATATAGGCTACGTAGGAATATTGTAATCATGCCATTCCCGTAGATATTCCGTACAGGTTGAAGATGAACTCTCTGGACAGGGCCACAGGTAAGTGTACCTTTGAGAGAGAGAGAGAGAATTAAGGTTTAAAATCGCGTTCAGCAATATTTCAGCTATATAACGACGAGTGTACCCCATATCGAAATTGCGATGTCTCTGTATTTTGAATTCTAGCTGATCGTTTGGCCTCAATGATCTCGTAAGAAAACCCCACACTACAGACTGCCATTTCGATTTGTCCATGCGCGTGTAATAGTAAAACCTAAATGTACATTCAACCGAATATATATGCATAATTAGTCTTCGTTTTAGTTTATTAGTACGTTTATGTGATTCCGTATAGCGGCATAGTGGATCGGATATGGTAATACTTTGCTGGTATTTAGGGAGCTTATTCCCGTTCATCCAACCCAGAACTTATTACACCAGTTAACACTTAACGCACAATGCAGAGAACTAAAACTTTTAGTGGCTGATCTCCGCCTATTTCCGTACAGGATAAGAGATATCGACTCGTGTCCGGCAACTATCGGAAACCGGCAGGGTTCACGAGATAAGAGAGCCGGCCACGTGGCCTCCCGACATGCTTTCTCTTCAGTCCGCACTCGGAGATAGTGGTTTGTGGGGAGTTGCCAGCATAACGAGGTCAATCTGATTTTGCCGAGTATGGACAGATGGCGCTTTCAAGGGGGGACTGGTGCCGACACTGGCAGACCGTACATCTATTGTCATACACAGTCGTTACTCCGAGACAGCTGCCGTTGAAGACACATCGGTGGATGTGTTTAACAGCCCCAGGCCAAACTGAACTATGTTGCGTGTTATAAAATGGCGTCTTTGCACACTGCCGTGCTGGGGAATTTTCTAAACGAGGTAATATTGAATTCTATGGATGTGATGTGATGTGATGATTTATATTAGTAACACAAGCCAGGCTCGTCCGTTTCGCAGTCCCTGTACAATCCGTACAATTTAATCCGAAAGAGTGGGCGTATCGGGCTACATGTATGGGTGCGCGAAAGGCTTGTAATAATCCAGCTATCGGTGCAGTTCACCTTTCAGTTGTGCTCGGTAAACATTCATGAACCCTGCTCGTCACACATAAAACACACATTTCTCTGCTTCTATGGTGATGTTCTATTTTCTCTATACTGTATTGTAGCCAAATAGGTCAGTGAATAACCAGGGAAGACCAAGTAGAATAGACCGCACGAGGACACATTTCTACAGCACAGCCCGATACGATGATGAGAGTGAACCGGTCATTCTTCCTGATCACATGGCGGAACAGTCCCAGAGACACTACTGGCCCCAGAGCTCCGAAGAGGGGGGTGGGGGGCAGGCATAAATATTACCATCAACATGTACAGATTCAACATGAAGACCGTCAATGGTGAGAAACTTGTACTCCTGCATTATGCTTTACCATAAATTATGGGATTTACTTCCCTGTTAATTTATATATATGTATCGTTTCCACATTGATTTCCCAGATATAACTGCCCTTATTTGGATTATTAGGCTATTTTACTCTGCCCAAAAGTGGAATATTCTTGTATAATAGCCTACTTCTGATAAATTTTGTGGTTCTGATAAATTGTGTGGTTCTATAAGAGGTGCATGTACAAATTGAATGATTCAAGGGAGATCACTTCATATCCTTGAAACCTTTTCTTTCTGTTCTCCGCCAGTGATCTGCTGTTGGGTCTGCCATTCAGTTCAGTTGGTAGATCCCTCCTCTATATTGGAGCACCTCTGTATAGGAGTACATATTAATATACAATCAATTGGAACCACTCAACATTTATAGCTCAACTATCGTGCATTATAAGCCTGCAAACACGATTTGTCATCTGTCTAATAGAAACTGTGAATATGAACTTAGTTGAAATTAAGCCTAAGCAGACTTACTAAACAATTAACTGTGACCAAGGCAAAGTCAACGTATAGAGGGAGCTCAAATTTGAGACAAAACCATGCCCTGCTATGGGAGACGTGAAGGAGCTAATGGGATGGCTTTTAACCTTGACACTGGATGACATCGGGGTCAATATAGACATAATGAATAGCTTCACATAGTAAACTTATAAAAACAATTTTAAAGAAACCCTGACATTTCTCTGTTGTTGGCTGAAGCCGTCCTTGCTCTTCCGAGTTAACAGCAATCATACAGATGTTTTCAGTTGTGGAGATGAGTACATACAATTTTGCATTTTGTTTTCAGATGTTCAGCATCTCACACCACAATGACGAGACCACAATGTCCAGCCTTGATAACTATTGCCACGCCTCCTTACCACTCCTTCGTCGAGTCTGTATTTGAAATACTGGACGGAGAACTGATAAGGGCACGTTGGTGATTCAAGCAGCACACGGGATGTCCAGGTGCCCATTGCTGTGGGGTAAAGACATACACGCCCGGGTACCCATTGATGTGGGGTGTAGGAACACCTAGTACACCTGAAACAGTTCAACTCGATGATGATCGACTAGAACTGATCTGCTATAGATTCATGAGAAGGAGTCCATCTACTAGAATAACTAGAATTGATTTACCAGGATATGGTACTGGGATTGATTTACCAGGATAGTGTCATCTACCAGATCTGTACCAACCTGAATTGATCTACCAGGATATGATCATCTACTAGAATTGATCTACCAGGATATGATCATCTACTAGAATTGATCTACCAGGTCTGAGAATATAGTCATCTACTAGAATTGACCTACCAGGATATGATTGTCTAATAGAATTGATCTACCAGGATATGATCTACTAGAATTGATCTACCAGGATATGGTCATCTACTAGAATTGATCTACCAGGATATGGTCATCTACTAGAATTGATCTACCAGGATATGGTCATCTACTAGAATTGATCTACCAGGATATGGCCATCTACTAGAATTGATCTACCAGGATATGATCTTCTACTAGAATTGGTCTACCAGGATATGATCTTCTTCTAGAATTGATCTACCAGGATATGGTCATCTACTAGAATTGATCTACCAGGATATGATCTACTAGAATTGGTCTACCAGGATATGGTCATCTACTAGAATTGATCTACCAGGATATGATCTTCTACTAGAACTTATCTACCAGGATATGGTCATCTACCAGAATTGATCTACCAGGAAATGTGCCTGCAGCTTTCGGACCACATATATACAACAGGGTTCGAATTTAAGAAAAATTTGAACCAGTCCGCCGGACTGGTGAGCCAAAAATGTAACCAGTCCGTAAATATTTTTACTAGTCCGTTAATATTAAATAAAAGATGATGTAGGAACATTTGTCATCATGAATATTTTGTGCTCTGTGATGGGTGCTACTAAATAAGAAATTAATAATTGTGCATTTCTTGAGCGCGTGTGGAGATAATCACAGACGACAAACCCCGTCGGCTAGACTTCGACAGCGACTTTGACTGCACGTGTCGTCGCGAAAAACACTGCTTCAACAAACGCCATTTCAAGCCAAAAAAATCAGTAGATTTCTTTCGAAGTTGATGGAGAATATGTTTATAATTGTCCTGGTAAACATGATCAGGTCGACTGAAGCGTAATAATGTTGCTGATTTCTCGATTCCCGACCTGGAATTGGGAGCTTTATTTTCTGAAAAGATCGCCAGCCTGCATTGCCATGCTGCATTACAGTCACACTTTACGGTAATTGCTGACAATATTCGCACCACTTTACGGCTGTTGTTGTTGTCGTAAAATGCGGCCGTGGTCGTGATTTCGTTGGAATTTGCTGGAAATTGTTTTAGACACACGATTTATTTAGACTCGGTCGGGTAACCGAAAACAGACATTTCGTTTTTCATTCTTTACAAATTGTGCGGAGATATCCAGAGAAATAGTTTACACAATGAACGGAGAGCTTTTTTGTTACCAGTCCGACGGACTTGTTGTTCAGTCACTCACACCAGTCCGTTTGATTTTTTACCAGTCTCGGACTGACGGACAGGTGCCAAATTCGAACTCTGTACAACTGACAAGTATTCCTGATTGAACACTAGTTCCTCTATGATCAAATGTCTTAACCAAGACCTTGTTGAAGGCAAAAAGAGGAGAACTGGGACAAAATTGAATGTCCAATATCCTCTCTGAAACTGTTATCTTCTAGCTATGCTCTGCAACAGTTCCGTTCAAAACTACTTCACCGACCTGTTTGTTGTGAAACTTGTGGGATGTTGATGTGATCAGCCAAAATCCATTTTCGCTTTCGTTGATCAATCCAGTTTTTCACTAGTGGTTTTCACAACAATATGCTGAAAAAGCTGTTTTTAATGGACCTATTAAAAACTACTAAAATGCAGGACAATCAAGTTGACAAACAGGTCCAATTTGCAGAAAATAATAGAGTGTGGGGTTTGAGCAAAAGTTGAAACTGAGTGGTAAATGAAAAGAGCATCCTCAGAATCTGCATGATCAACCATCTTTGTCCTTCAATGAATGAATAGAATTTAACGTCGCTTTCAACAATATTTCAACTATATCGCGATGAACAACTATTGCACCACCCAGTCAAGTTGCGTTCTTGCTACTTCAAAGAAGAAACCTTTGAAGCAGCATGGAACCAGACACCCTCCATCCGCCAGTGTATCAATCGATAGGTTACGATAGATACACTGGCTCGACAGCAGTTCTGGATAAAAATAGCTGGAGGGGTTTCCACTAAACCGAACCAATCCGTAAGCGCGCTGTAGCAGCTCATCAGGCCAATCCACAGCGAGGTTTGAGTTTGACTGGTTTGAATTTCATCACCGGTCAGACTACCTTGAAGTTAGGCTGAAAATCGACATCGGGTGTCAAAGTGAAAACCATAGGTTTCCGATACCGACATACTAATTCAAAACAACCGCTAGGTATGAGATTGTGTAATAGACCCAACGACTCGAGAACTCCTCCGAATCACCAAAAAGGTCCAGGTAAACCCTCTGCGAGGATTACCTGCGCCAGTCTAGGTGAACCAAGATGGTAAATCGGGGGAATACCATCAAGATGTAACGCTGTGAAAACTTTGTGAGAAATGTTTGCCGAAATTCAGCCAGATCCCATAATAAGCCAATCACGACCATTTCTGACTTTTCTCTGTGATAATGATTGACGTTTACTTCACGGAGATTAACATCTTCGCCCGGCACAATCTTTTGATATTTTCTACCCCATAATAAAGCCAGACTTTTCAGTGGGAGTAAAATCTTTGATCTTCACGGTTTAGGTCTGGAAATGATGCCGTATTTGGATACTGTTTCCCGATATTGTTTATATATATATATATTAGTCCACGTGCTAACGGGTGTAAGTACTGTGGGCGTGATTTCAACAAGCTAGCCAACTGATTGGCTAACAAATGTAGTTTCAAATTCGCATGGGATTTACTTAGGGCTAAATTCAGATATAATACTCCGTGATATTATATTTGAGTTTACTGAGATCGTACCTGGATTTGTACAGATGATAAAACACGAAGGAGAGCGCACAAGCCACAAACAGGATGCTTACATGGTGCAATAAAGACAAGTGATATTACAGTGCTAGACATCACATTATCAAGTTCCCTGTTGCTTCTCAGCAAAATGCGTTGAAGCAACAGGAACCCATGCCCACCCAACCACCCTTGAAGTGAAAGTTTTAGTTTGGTATACACTCACTTCAGGACTAATAATATCACACAGTGGTGAAATGGCAAACCCCAGAGTATGCCATGGAAAGCAACTGTTCTTCAATATTTCTTTAAAATTCATAATATTTGGAATACAAATGCAGACATGAGTAGTGTGACCAACGTCACAGGGCCTACAGAGTATGGGGAGGAATAGGACTTGGGGGTCCAAGCGTAGCCTAATGTAACGGGTCACCTAGATGACTTGGGGGTCCAAGCATAATGTTATAGGTCACCTAAGTAGGTCGGATTTTCATCAAATGTAGGTCAGCTCAGAACTTGCTGGTAACTCACCTAATGCACATTCATGCCAAAAATCAAGGTTCTACTGTCAACGGTTCTCCTTATTTTGCCGACGAAAGGATTCGGATGTTCTGCCTGACTGACTGACTGATTACCGGACAATTTGCAATGAGATTCTATTTTGTAGGAATGAATATAGACACATTAAACTACTCCTTTAAAGTTCAATGAAGCCAACAGATTAACTGTGAGAGAGCATTTTACATGATGTAACTTGGAGTTCATTGATTACTTTTTCATGAACATTTCATATATTTAACTGCCCTCAGATACTAGACCATCTGTTACAAAGTCCACATTTATTTACAGATTAAATGCATAATACAGGCAGTTTACACTTCACAGAAGTATTTCTCCAGGTTCACTGCAGACAACATAAGTATAATTAGCATTTATTAGTAAACAGATTTGAGTGTCATTTCTCCTTCCATGTGATCATTAACTGTTTAACCCTGACAGTTTGTCACTCGCATCTCAACAGAAATTCTGATCCAGGAGAAAAAAAATTCACATCTATTGGTTCGTATATTTCATACATGGATATCTGGTGAACAGCTGAAAATGCAGAACTGTACAGAACTGTACAGACCAGTCACCTGTATCTTACAAGAATAGAATATCACATTGTACAATGCTGTTAGGGACGGAATTAAATACATGTAATATACGAATTTAAACTAAAACCTCCATGTCAAACCATGTACATGTAATAGATAGGAGCAGATAATTGTTCTTTCCATTGTAGAATGGGCCTAAATAAAAAAAAAGCCTTGATCTAGAAATAGGAATATTTAAAAAATGTTAAATTTTGTTATAAAATCAAATTTTTGTATAATGTATTAGGTATAATTTTGGTGTAAGGCAATACTAGCTTCCCATTTGTTTGGGGCATAAATTCTTCTGGCCAACCCTCGATATCAGCCAGCTTCTTTTCTCCAAGATTGAGGTTCCATTTTGTTTCCAAAGTTTGGTCATAATTTACAACCTAGAACTAGAGATATCAAATGGAGAACTGATGCTGTTAGGGACGGAATTAAATACATGTAATATACGAATTTAAACTAAAACCTCCATGTCAAACCATGTACATGTAATAGATAGGAGCAGATAATTGTTCTTTCCATTGTAGAATGGGCCTAAATAAAAAAAGCCTTGATCTAGAAATAGGAATATTTAAAAAATGTTAAATTTTGTTATAAAATCAAATTTTTGTATAATGTATTAGGTATAATTTTGGTGTAAGGCAATACTAGCTTCCCATTTGTTTGGGGCATAAATTCTTCTGGCCAACCCTCGATATCAGCCAGCTTCTTTTCTCCAAGATTGAGGTTCCATTTTGTTTCCAAAGTTTGGTCATAATTTACAACCTAGAACTAGAGATATCAAATGGAGAACTGAAGTTGATAGACAGATGAACACACCTCAACATCAATACGTAGGTTTCTAAATTTCCAAGTTACAGCTTTTCTGGTGTTCAGGCTGCACATTGATGACCTTTGACATCAATACAGATTTGGTTCCTCCTTGAACTACAGATAACAAAAGTTGCCAGACAGGCTTCTTTTTTGCCTCAACTTTCATCACACCGGTCATTCCAGAACTGAAGTTATACCATGCACACTAAGGATTTCACATGATTTCTCAATTTTTGGGCAACAGTGACCTTGGCATTTCACCGCAAAATAAACAGGGTTGTAACATTTACATCAAATGACAGTACAACAAATGTTATGTGATGGATATGTAGACAGATGGATAGAACTCTCTAAATATTGCTTTATACGAATCGCAATCCCAATAACATTTTGTGACAAGGTATCCACATACCATATTGGATAAGATTATCTCGAGTCCTGAAACTAAATTTCCAGGTTGATCCCTACCTCATGTCGATGAAACATAATCTCATCTTGTGGTACGGTGAGGACATGAAATTTGAAAAGAATCATGTTGTTCTCATCTTATACTCTGAACACAAAATTTGATTGTCCAGAAACTAAATTTAAAGTTGGCCCCTACGTGGCACCACCTACGAATGAACCACAATCCAAAGTGTTCTCTTCTGGCAAGGAATCGACACACTAACCCCCGCCCCTACACTCCACAAAAACACAATCAACTGAGCTGTTCTCACTTGATTGTCTGGATAATTTGTTGTCATGGAAACCGCAAAACCCTATGTACCCAAATTTGATAGGCTTGTGCTTTCAGTGCCGTGTCCAGCTGAAATGGTTTGGCTTTGAGAGCATTAACTTTGTTATATGGACAGCTGGAAGCGCGAACATCGAATGACATAATCCCAGTATATTCTATTTCTTCTAATTATTCAGAAAGAAAGAAATTCTGCTAACATTCTACAAATTCTGCTAACATTCTACAAATTCCACAAGCTATCTTTTCAGTTCTGGTGATGAATAACACATTCAAGCCACAGTATTTAGCCTCGGTTAGCATAAATACGGTGTTTTTCTACTTTTAAGTCTAAAATTTATGCTGTTCGAAGAAATAGGAGAAACGCTGAACAGACATGGCATCTTTATATAGTAATTGTAGCCTGTAAGTTTCGTGAACACCAGTTTATTATGTGAATGACAAGAACAAGTTAACAGTCTAGATCGACAGACGTACAATACTTCTTTAGTCCTACCGGCCCTGAAGAATAAAATGCAATCTTAATAAATTAATATGGTGTCAACAATTCTCCCTGTTAATGTAAGATCTTACTGGCTTACATTAAGTTATCGTCCACCAATCATTACATCACTTACATTTCACTGAAGACACCAGCTTTTCCGTGGGCTTAGCTGAATACATACACCACTATGGTTGAATACCTCTTTGATGTCACTATTGAGCAGACAGACCCAGATAGTCTGGTGCCAGCGAGTTCCAGAGCACAGAGTGGATTCATGAGATCCTATATCAATATATAGAATTGGGGAATGGTGACAGAATATTAAGATCGGAGTAAAAAAGTACACAAAATACACTCTCACTTTCCATGAAAAAAACTACACAGAAAAAACAATGGATCTTCTTCATGAACCTTGTAGGGAATGAAGCCAAATACAATCATTTATCTACCGAGTACAATATCACAGGTCTGGCGATACAACAACAGTCCATTCAGCTTGATAACACAACATAACTATAATACTTCGACTCCAGTAAAAATGTATATGTATGTAATATGTACAAAATGCTTCAATATAAAAGAAAACAATATCACAGGCTTACAGTCTACAACGTCTATCACAGAATAGTCTTTGTTTTGGGTTCACAGCCTGAAATGCCAAGTGGCATAAACAGGTCAAGGGGGAGAGCACTTTCCATTCTATCAGCGAAAAAACCCAACAACTTATCTCCCCTTCATTAAGTTTGAGCCCATAACTGCAAAAAAACAAAACACAAGTTATCTCCCCTACATTGAGTCTGAAGCCAATTATGTCTACAATATGTCTGTTTCTGTTTTTCTGTTCCATGACTGCATAACCCATGTTATTGGTTATCAAAAACCTTAATAGGGTTTTCTGTCTGTTTAATCAACTGGAGAGAAAATGCAGGACAGAAGCAATCAAAATCTGAACTTGCTTTCCAGCTGTCTAGAATTTCAGTTGCTTGGAAAACAAAATCACAAGGTGGGACAGAATGTCAGACACCCAAGGGTTGTAAGAAGCCACATAGGTGAGCAGTGACTCGGGTTTGTTCTAGCAGCAGTGTGTTTTGAGTTTACGCTAGTTAATGCCCAACAAGTTCGGATGAGGCCCAACTCGCCAACTCACTCAAATGGGTACCGTAATTGGGGTGAACAGGAACCAAGGGGTAAATAGGAACAAAAAATTGGAAACTTGTTCACGACGTATTATTGCCAAGGCATAAGTTACTGACAAGTCTGCTTCTTTTTCATCCGTACTATAAACCTCAAGCTGCCTATTGATAACTGACTTGGTAAGATACAATGTGTGGTTGACTGTGAGTGTAGCAAATTCCGAAGTCATCTCCGCGACAGAAATTGGGGATGTGGTCCAAACTTTGGTTCCACCACAGCACCTGTTGGACACAACTCGCTGAGTCTCTCACAGGACCTCAGGATGATGGTGTTGCAGCTGTGATTCATGGAATTACTGAGTTAGATTGACAGAAATTTTTAATATTTTTTTCATTTTCTTTCAGAAAAATTGACAGAAGAGTGGGGTGAATGGGAAGTCAGTTTTCAAAAAATATACATATATCTTCAACAAATAATCTGTATTCTATACAAGTGCAAATGCTCAAATTGTTCCTATTCACCCCAAATTACGGTACTGACGTTTAATATGGTGAGCGCAGTCAAAGACAATTGATCACCTGAATGGGTACAATCATAGCTCTTTGGATTAAAATGTAAAATTGTTGAACTTATTAACTTTGGCAAAGTCGTCCAGGAATTTATTGAGCCTCCAGAAATTTGCAATGACCTGTACAAAAATTCTCCGCACAATCAACCTGGGGTAGATGTTCAAAAATCTAACATTGAGTAAATGGAGGTCATCGAATAAAAGAAAGTCTTATATATCACTGTTGTATCCCTTAACCAATAAGGAATGAGTTTAGTGAGTGTCTGTGACCACAGAACTCCGCCGTGAGCTTGCTTGGATGGGTCGAAGTTTAACGGATCTTGTTGTTTTCCGGTTCAGTGGCGAGGGCACCACTTTTTGGAGAGCGCTCAGCTGTACACCCATGTTCTGCACACTCCCCCTTGTCCTCAGACTCTTCTGCTGTGGAGGAGAGAAAACAAAGAGAATCGTTACAATGTAGATCATATTTACTTCCCCCATTGATTAATCGAATATGGTTGAGAGCTACATGTTATTTGTATTGAACTGATTGATGCTTGCATCTGCCATGATTCTGTATCTTTTTGAATAGAAAAGGGGAAACAACTCCATTTTGTTCTATTTTACTAGTGTGATGGTTTGAAGGGAGTTATCTCCCTTGTTCCTTGTAACAAAGACTTCTTTTCGATCTGTAAATTTCCTTATTACTGTGGATTTTGTAATAAATTACCAAGGCCACTTGACCTAAAAGCCTCAAACTTGAGACTGGCTATGACTACCCAGCTACCGTCTGAACATGTAAACTTCCTCATGGGTTTGTCAGTTAAGTCATATATTTGCTGATTTGATTGGGTCGTATTTATAAATAGAGGCAGAGAAAAGTGTAAATGACAAAAATAGTTATAAAGACAGTGGTGACTGAAGTAAAGTTGACAGCTTTTCACAAAGCAGTCCAGCCTTTTCAAATGAATTCCCAATCATTATTTTCCAGTATTTTTTTTTTTTTTGAAAACACTGACAACTGACACAGGTGGTATGCACGGGCAGGTGGTCCATGACTGTCATTCTGTCACCCCAAAATTTTTAGAAGCTTATAGTTTTCCCTTTCCTACCAGTACATGTAAAATGTAAATTGGCCAGGAAAATTATAAAGTTTTTGCTCCAGCTAATGAATCACATGAAATAAAATAGTCCCCAGCCCCTGCAATTAAATCATGAACAACATTTAACGATGGTAATAGTTTGCCTATTTTCCAGGTTATTGGAATAACATTCAAATACATTATAGCTACAAAATAAAAAAGAACATATTGGCTAAAAAAAATCTAAATTACTTGATAATCCTACTCGGAATGAGTTCTTATAATTACACTTGACAATCAGTTGAATGTAACGTATTCTGTATTTGTATTTACTTATAGGCTTATTTGGGAGCAGACTCAATCCCACCAGCTGTATTTTGAAATCACGCCTCTAGTCGAACAGACCCTGAGGGAACACATGTGGCAGTGGGATTGAGCACCACTGGCAACTGCGCCGGGTCTGGCATGACTGAGTGTGTTTGTTTTGACAGCACAACTCGAGTTGCCGGGACCAACAGATTGCTGTGGGATTGAGCGCTACAGGCAACTGCATCGGGTCGGGGGCAACTGAGTGTGTTTGGGGGCCTAAAAGTGGAGTCCTGGAAGGACTTAATATTGTGTAGACAAATGCAGGCTTCATATTAGTGTTTTGTCTGCAGTGTGAGGTGCCCAGAAACACGAACATTCTGTTCAAAGGACAAGTTTGTGAAATCAAACATGTTTGAATTTCAGAACATGTTTTTCGTCCTCAAAACAGTTTTTGTCTTACAATGTGTGGTGATCACGAACATGTTTCCGAACATTTACCAACAGTAATCCAGTCAACGGCAGCTGACGGTCATGTGACGAAGCCGCTCTCACATGACACAACAAAATGACCAGTAGCCGCCACTGGCGGTCAAGAAAATGTTCAAAGTGTGCGGTTACCACGAACAAAAACAAACTGTTCTAATACAACAAAATGTTCGTAGTGTGAGTTGGGCTTTACGATCATTCCCCCAATAAATCGCTCATCCGAAGTGATATTTGAGGTAATAAAACCTTGAGGTGTGATCGATTTAATTCCGATACTGCCACTTGTGAATTTTAAAACTGTGTTGGGAGCGGTATAAGTGATTTGTTTCAAATTATACTTATGTAGGGTGTGATTCAAGACAAGCTACACATGTATTTGCAGTTTTTTAATACTCAAGCATCAGCTGAATTAATACCGTTATCAAACATGAACTACCCATCAGTTAGTTCAAACGGTCAGGGCTCTGAAGAGAGACTACTCACTCTAGTCTACTCAATAACAAAGTAGTCTCCCTTCCGGGAAAATGAATTTTGTCGATGTCATCATCTCTGCCAGCTCAATCAGCTGATAAACTAATAATTCCTTTCCCAGATTTAAAGTTCCAGACTTCAAATATTAAACAGTTCCAAGTTGATAGTATGAGTCCGTAAAAAGTCTAGACTTGCTGGTATATATGGTCTTACTACATCTATCACCATTTGTTTGATCTGCCAAACAATTACTGAGAGCACAGATACCCGTGATTGAGCGGGAGATCAATTTTTTTCAAACAGGATCTACTAAAAATTGGAGATGATTGAATTATTACAACTGATCTATTTTCGATAAGGTAATTGATTTATATATGGAAATCTGATTGTCAATCGGCCAAGACTTTTGATGCTCGCGTAGCAGTTGCTGTCCAATGGAAGCCAGTGTATCTGAGCAATTCAAAGTTTATGGGAGATAGTAGTAAGTTGTCATGTTTCATCTCATGAGAGGGAGATATGACATATGAGGTAAATTATTACGAAATCCTATAGCAAGCCAAAGTGCTTTTTATTCCGAATTCTAATTTCCGATATCGGAAATTGAGTGACAACTTCTGATATCGGAAATAGAATTTCCCATATCGGAAATTGTGACTGAATTTCAGATATCACAAATTGTGACTGAATTTCAGATATCACAAATTGTGACTGAATTTCAGATATCGGAAATGGAAACTCTGGAAGCTTTACGAAAACAGTTCCCTCTATTTCCGATATCGGAAATTCAGTGACAATTTCCGATATCTGGACTTGAATTTCCGATATTGGGAATTGTCTCCGAATTTCCGATATCGGAAATTGCAATTCTCGATATCGGAAATTCAATTTCCGATATTGAAAATTGCAATCTCCGATAACGGAAATTGAATTTCCGATATCGGAAATTTTAATTCCTACATGTATATCAGAAATTCAATTTCCGATATCGGAAATTCTTGAATAAAAAGCACTTTGGCTTGCCATAAAATCCACATATATGTGAAAGTGAACATGTGGGAAAGATTGGCGATTCTGAAAGAGTATAGCCGGAGAACTATCAACACTGACAAATATCAACTTGTTCTAGCAATTTTAGGCACAAATTTATTTTCCCTACAGAAATTTTGAACAGCAGATTCATTGATGCATGACATAAGTTGCAAAAAGTATCATAGATGTAAGAAATTAGTTGTCCTTCCCTTCAACAGCAGATCAAATTGATGCATATTTACCACATTTATGTCAGTTATCACTTGTTAAAAATATTGGCCAAAATGACATTTTACTTCCCGGATATTTATTCCAGAAGCTGCCAACCATTTTGATTGCACAAAGAGAATAAAAATTTATATCGATATGTTCTCATTGCCTGGACTGAACATACATGAACCATTCTAGTATAACAAACTGACGAACAAACAGACAGACATACTAGAGACAAAGAATGAGGATTGTTGATGTAGCTCACCTGGCTTTGATTCAAGGAGGCTGTATGGAACAGTTTCATTTTAGACTCGAAGTCGAGGAGATAACGAGGGAACAGAGACTTCTCATCATAGGCCGTCTTCAGGGCTGAAATCATAGGTCAGTAATATCATGACAACACAATAACATGATATCGTAATTATAAACTTTTTTAGATCTTACGACATCACAGTATTTACATCCCACAGAGGTCAGAAGTTTCGATGACATCACGGTAATAGTCATAACAGCAAACTTACAGTGAATGAGTAAGTGAATATGATTTGATGTCACTTTCAACATTATTTCAGAGATATCACAACGTTTGGTTCCTCCTTTTCACACCTGGGAAACCCACATGTGTCTCAGTTAAGACACCTCTTACGACAACTTCTTTGAGGGGCTGAAGTATATTCTTACCCCAGTATTCTCGCACAATGACACCCCAGTTCAATCCCCGGGAGCCCCACAGGCCCACATAGACCCTAGGTCAGTAGCAGAAAACTTACAGAGCCGAGATCAGGACAGTATAGCCTTGATGACATCACAGTTACAGAGTTGTAACTTCAGCCTTGATGACATGACCATTATAGAGTCGCAACAGTAAACTCAAACAAAGCTGAGATCAGTAGCCTTGATGACATCACAGTAACAGAATCGTAACATTAATCTCAAACAGAGCTGAGATCAGTAGCCTTGATGACATCACAGTAACAGAATCGTAACATTAATCTCAAACAGAGCTGAGATCAGTAGCCTTGATGACATCACAGTAACAGAATCGTAACAGTAAACTCAAACAGAGCCGAGATCAGTAGCCTTGATGACATCACAGTAACAGAATCGTAACATTAATCTCAAACAAAGCCGAGATCAGTAGCCTTGATGACATCACAGTAACAGAATCGTAACATTAATCTCAAACAAAGCCGAGATCAGTAGCCTTGATGACATCACAGTAACAGAATCGTAACAGTAAACTCAAACAGAGCCGAGATCAGTAGCCTTGATGACATCACAGTAACAGAATCGTAACATTAATCTCAAACAAAGCCGAGATCAGTAGCCTTGATGACATCACAGTAACAGAATCGTAACAGTAAACTCAAACAGAGCCGAGATCAGTAGCCTTGATGACATCACAGTAACAGAATCGTAACATTAATCTCAAACAAAGCCGAGATCAGTAGCCTTGATGACATCACAGTAACAGAATCGTAACATTAATCTCATCAGTAGCCTTGATGACATCACAGTAACAGAATCGAGATCAGTAGCCTTGATGACATCACAGTAACAGAATCGTAACAGTAAACTCAAACAGAGCCGAGATCAGTAGCCTTGATGACATCACAGTAACAGAATCGTAACATTAATCTCAAACAGAGCTGAGATCAGTAGCCTTGATGACATCACAGTAACAGAATCGTAACATTAATCTCAAACAGAGCTGAGATCAGTAGCCTTGATGACATCACAGTAACAGAATCGTAACATTAATCTCAAACAGAGCCGAGATCAGTAGCCTTGATGACATCACAGTAACAGAATCGTAACATTAATCTCAAACAAAGCCGAGATCAGTAGCCTTGATGACATCACAGTAACAGAATCGTAACAGTAAACTCAAACAGAGCCGAGATCAGTAGCCTTGATGACATCACAGTAACAGAATCGTAACAGTTAACTCAAACAGAGCCGAGATCAGTAGCCTTGATGACATCACAGTAACAGAATCATAACATTAATCTCAAACAGACCTGAGATCAGTAGCCTTGATGACATCACAGTGTGGTAGGAACGGCTCCGGCGGAGATTGCCGAGAACAATCGGCATGCGCAGTAACGAACTCCCGGAGACCCCTAAAACGGCAGACTTTGTGAGACCTTGGAACCTGTAAGACGTGCCGCTGAAAAGCCACCAACTGGTCCCGGAGGTAAGTACGAAGTTTCACTGTTAGGATGCTAACCCTTATTAGTTAGTGTTTATGGTGGGTATAACCGCCACAGTAATACTCGGCTACTACAACATTGGCGCTGCGACAGTGAACAACCTGACAACACGTGTTTTGTTGGGAGACGCCATCTTGAATTTCTGACATTTTTTGAAAGAGTTCAGTCGAACTTTTTGATAAAAACATCCGAGAACGAAGCGTAAGCGGATGTTTACTGTTTCGGACGATTTAGTATATTGTTTGAACTCTTATAGGCTAGAAATTATCTCCAAAAGACAGGCGGAATTTGTGAAAAAAGTTTTCTTGTTTCCCGCGCTGACAAGTGTCAACAGCCTGATTAGGCTGTTCCAACAATATAGTTGTGACTCTTTGCTAGTTTCTGACTTTCCTGGAAGTACTGAAGAGTCAATATTTATTAGATAAGTTCTAGAGAACCTATTGTTTGATTATATGTGAAAAAAATTATATGAAAAAAAAAAAATTTCGTGGCTGTTACATTTACTGAGCATACCCGTTGAGAAAGTTGTTTATCGTTCCCGGTTGTTGTGGCGTGAACAACAACAACTTGTATGGTCATAAATCTTTGAAGTCTTCTCTTTTCAAGTTAAAGGGAAAGAGGATTTATAGTTTTGGTCAGGGTTATTCCACGTTTAGGATTAAAATTCGAAATTCATTGTCAAGTAGTTTGTATAGGATTGACCAATTATTTTGAGTTTTATTTTGGGTTTCGGCCTAGATGGGCTGGTCCCTACATTATTAATATCTATTGAATAAAAAATAACATTTGACGTCTGTCGGCTGGAGAGAGATTTGTTCGCTTCAAAATTCCAAAGAGAAAAGAAAAAAAAAATTGAGTTTATTTAATTTCCAAGATATTATTGGAGGGTTGTTGCATCGGTACGGTTAGACTTCGTACTTGGGATTAGTACATGACTAGTTAAATTGTTTTTTATAGCACGTTTACAAAGTCAAGCTACAGCCTATTCCTGAACAATTCTGTGATTAAGTGATGCTGAATAAACTCTTGTAAATTACTGTGATAAAAAAGATATATATTTATAATCAAGAAAAAACAATTTTTAGTAAATAATTGGATTTATAATTATTATTCCACCCAGTACTATACAAGGATTGTGTCTAAGGATATACGCCTTTGAGGAGTTGTCCTGGACATGGTAGCTGCATATAGGCGATAGTATTCAGTGGAACAATTAAATTGGTGCTAGATTGGGGAAATACACTTCTTGATCAAATTATTTATACATGATTGAGTACCGTATATTTTATATGCACACATATTTAATATGGAATAGGCTTGGCTGATAATTTTTTATGTTTAACTGTGAATATACTGTGATCCCGGTGGCTAGTGCTGCGGTTTGATCGCCGGGAATACTGGTCGTCACAATTGCTGATGTTTGTTTTGCAGATAACAACAACAACAACAGTATAGTAACAACAGCCTAACATCAACAACAATATATCAACAACAACTTAACAACAACAACACAAGTGCATAAGAACTTATGGATGTGTACACTGCTATCTGATATTGGTAGCAACCATTGCAATCTTACTGCCAGTACTGTAGATCTGCAGACACTAATAGATTGCTGTCAACAATACATGCCCCTTGTCAACACAATAGTGCTTGTTACATGTATTCAATAGGTACAGGTGTTGTTGATGTATGTTGGTTGACAGTCAATTGTGGAGACAATATTGCCAATCTTTATTATAATTATTGATATATATTCTTGTCTACCATCTTTAAATACTGTTGATGTCTGTTGAAAAATCAGTGAACAATACAGGCAAGTATGCATAACTTCAGCAAAAACTGAGTAGTGTCGAGCGAGTACAGTTCTTTGGCGGTGGTGTATTTGAATAGGTAATCTAAGCAACTTGAAAAATCTGAACTTCCCATTCATTTACAGTTAGTGTATCAGGTAATCGTGTTCAAGTTTATTAAACTGCTGTTTGAATACTTGTGGCCATTAACAGCAGGATTAATTATCATTGAGCTGTTATCACCAATGATAGTTGGACATAGTTGCTGCTTCCGGCAATTGTTTATTGCTATGCCCACACAATTGTTGCTATAGTTTTACATCAGACCATTAATGTTGCCATTGCTTGCATATATGTACAACTATCACAATTGTGTGATGCCGGTGTAATTATTTCCAACAATTGTTGCCATCAGCTGCATGGTCTTTCATCGGACTCTTATTGCTGCTAGTATTGATTAGTTGCGCATAGCTAAATAACTATCAAAATTGTTCAACTTCGGCATTGCTATTTGCTAAATATTGCTATTACTAAACTTGTGACATAGCTTTGCACTGTTCGGGTAGTCGATAGGTTTTGGGTGATTATAACAGTAGTACATATCAACTGTGACCATTGTTATTAGCGGCCACGACTAGTCATAGTCCCTCGAGAGGGGGGTGTGGGTGTCGTGGTGGCATTTGTTAACTCGGGTAGTGTTGCCTGCCATTGGACCTTATTCATCAGTTTTATAGCAAAGCGCTGATCAGTAAGGGTGGTACCATTTACCTATTAGGCATTGAATTAGTCTAATATTTTATAATTTGGAGCCTCTTAAATTCTGCATTTGTTCAATTATCTTAAATTGGAGTTTTTACTTTACTCTTAAATGTATTGTACACGTTATAAATTTGGAGTAAGTTATCAATTCTTAATCAGGCCGATATATTAGCTAGTAGGACTTGGGCCCGTATACCATCACCCGATTAAGTTACGATTATTTGGATAGGTTGTGGGTAATATTGTTAACATCTCTCCCACCATTTCCTGTCGGTATTTTCTTCGCGGAATTGTCTACCCATTGGCGTCTGTGGTTCTCCGCGTGATTGCGCGCTATGTTTCTGTACTTTGCGTGGTCTTAGTTGGCTGTTCTGTGAATTTGTCATCTTTGAATTGACAAGATGGATTCACGGAATCCACCTTGCTGAAACAAGACCGGATGCGTGCCGATATCACAACAGAGATCGGAGGCCATTATTCATCTTTACAATACTTAAGAGGACTCAGTTAAAAATAGCATGGACAACTTTGGTGTCGACTGGGAGTCCAGACAAGGACATTTTGTGTCCGAAATGGATAAAAGATTTCAGGACTGGAAGTCCAGGCGGGATAAAAAAATTCAGGACTGGAAGTCCAGGCGGGATCTTTTTGAATCCAGAATGGATAAAAAATCTCAGGAAATGCAATCGAAGTTAGACGACAGATTCCAATCTCTCTCGAATCAAATAACAAAGTTGTTACAGCCAATAGTGGCGAATATAAATAAAGAGGGATCCAATAGTCACCCCAGCCAAGACAGGAAACCTTCCTCTCGTGTAGATGATTGGGAGGGGGAAAGGAGTGCACCGCTTACGGGCCACTCAAGTATGGGGGGACAGTTTAAACAATCAGCTAGTACTCCAGTTTTATTTCCTCGGGGCAGACCACGACAAGATGACTATATTAGTCACATGGAGAAAAATATTCTAGAGTCTGGAATTTATGGGGCAGGGCGCCCCCCAGGGTTTAACGCTCGTATTAAACAGAACGCCTCCCGTAATTTGGCTAGTGGGGATGGTGGATTGCCCAGCGTATCACGTTTCCCTTTAAGGGGACTAGACACGGTTACCGGTTATACTGGTACAGGCTTCGCCACTACACCTGGCCAACATCAACTGTTAAACACTGGAGTTGATCTTGGTGTCCCTGCATCTTTAGTACCGCTTGTACATTCAGAGGCGGACATTCTATCGGGGCACCCGAGGGCAGCCTTGCCCCCATGGAGAGAGGGGCGATCTAGTGGGGCTGTGATTGATACCACTCCAATACCAATTAAGGGCAGTCACCACCCGAGTGGCATTCAGGTGACTTTGGAGA